>JAJJMC010006170.1:0-10592 GCA_023531435.1 Papaver californicum | reverse complement strand
AATTGAAGCATGTAATAGATGAATTGACATAAACCTGTACAATTAGTTGGTATAATTTAAATCAAATATTGTGGAATCAAAACCCCTAAATTTCATAATGAACACTAACTTAGCTCCAAGAACCCTAGTTAATAGATACAATTAATATGCCAAACCATGTAAGTAAAAGAAACTTGAGAATCTAAACTACTTTCAACATTTGTATATTAGAAGTAGAAAAGGTAGAACAATCTCCAAGAACAGTGTTAATCTAAAAACTCTGAGACGAGCTGGCAGTCACAATCCTTGTCACATGTAAACTTGAGAAATGGAAGTTAATTGGAGCACTTGGTAGGAAATTTATTTGTTACCTATGTATCTTTAAAGTTAGCGCCACCGTCATCAATGTTAACAATTGACTGGGGGAATTCAGAAGATCAAACCAGAGAATATATGGTTTCTTGAAGATCGGTAACCATACCATCCTAGAAAGTAAAATAATTCACGATTAACTGAGAAGTTAAGTGGAACAAAAATTGTAAGGTTTAGAATCTATCCCAATTAATCGTTCAACCACAAGACTCACAATCTATCCCAATTAATCACATGAAAAGATTTAGAAGATGGACATAGAAATATGAAGGTTGCACATGTTGACTAAGGTGAACGGTGTTTCCCATATCTGTCTGAAGGTCAGTGCCAAGATGAATCCTAATAGATTGAGATACATGGTCTTAAACCTAATACTAATATCGACTCAACTGGTATATACAAGGGTCCCACCGATCGATTTACTGAAAATAAAACGATAAATATATTGACAACATGATTGGATCAAATTGAATCCAAGCGCATGGTTCTTATCAGCATCTTACGTGATAGTTCCCATGGATCCTGCGTTCCACGCTTGCTTAGGCGACGGAGACAGGGAGAACACACACATATTGCTATCAAAGTTTCAATATTGTTTTTCTTTTTTTTTTTTTTTTTTTTTTCGAATAAAGCAAGAATCGGGCTTGATCTCAAAACACTCTACTCTATTTCATCATGACGGCGATAACAATTTGATACTGGGCCCTACCAAATCACTTAGAGAAACACAAAATTGTAAAAATAAAAACGAAAAGTGATATGGTCGAGATAGACTCCGAGATGTGGTGACAACTATCATGTTATTTTCTAACACCTGAACTCTGTCCTTTTATGAATAGACCATTTAACTGGGCACACCAATTCCTATAGAAAAAGAGCTAAGTTTCTATCTATCTAGAATGGTTAGTGTCATCCTGAAGTGTTACAGGCTTCTAAATTCTAGAGCTTTATTATTTCACTAAAAAGTTTCTCCCTTACCCCCAAACTTAAATTAAACAGTGTCCTCAATGTTTCTAAAGATGAATGA
The DNA here is from genome assembly GCA_023531435.1 of Papaver californicum. NCBI lineage: Eukaryota > Viridiplantae > Streptophyta > Magnoliopsida > Ranunculales > Papaveraceae > Papaver > Papaver californicum. The sequence goes on along the minus strand of JAJJMC010006170.1, from coordinate 9,214 downwards.
TTAAAAATACGAACCAGGAGAAACTGTTACCAATTCACGAAAAGGACTTAGGGAAAGATATTACCGTGTTGTAAGAGCATGGGTTACCTCCCAAGAAGTGCTAAGTTTAAAGTCTTCAGCAAGACTAGGAAAGAATTATTCACCTCATTAAATCATATAACAATAATCGGAACAACTGTGGGTCGTCTGAATCAAATAGTGATATCACAAATAAGAGGAAACAACAACATGCCAAAAAAATGAACAAACCGAGCACACCCTTATCTAGTTTTCTGTTTACAACAACTACTTCTTGTTGTGGTTCAGGTTCAGGCTCTATAAAAGGTTCTAGATAAAATATTTCCATGGGTTGGATTTCCTCATAGGCAGGATCAACAGGATCAGGTTGTAAAGTCTGGAAAAACTCAATTAAGAACTTAGAAGCACATAATAATAACCTGAATAATTGTGGATCCTCAAAGTCAATCAGATTTGACCCACACAGTTGACTACTATGAAGGTGGTCATTTTTAAGCAAATGTGTCGATTCTAATTTCCTAAAGTAATTAGGCTTAGTCTTAAAACTTAATAAGTGACACATTTGAAATTCTAACGTTCCCACATATGGAAGAAAATATTTTGGTGGGAAAACAAAGTCAATCTGGGTATTATCGCCTAGGTAAACCACATCGACCAGAGGATGGGTTTCTAACAACTGAACTTCTTTATGGACATGATTAGGTTCAGGAAACAGTTCTTGAAGATAATCTCTTAATATGGTAGAGGCACAAACATCAAGTCCCAAGTGAGGGACTTCTAAAAGAGTCAAATGTAAAGCACAGGGAGAATGATAATCACCCCCAAACTTAGAATTTTGGGTGTCTCTAGATAGACTAGTAACAATTTTCTTAATTTCTAGATCATCAGATTCTCGAAAATTGTCAATTGCTTCTTCTAAGTTATAATCAAGTGGTGCATCCTCACTCATATTTAAAATCTCTACGGGTCTATCTTGGTTATCTACAACTATTGTTTCTAAATCGTTGGACTCTAAAATAGTATTCTCAGGATAAACCCGACCATTATCAGTTTCAAAATAAGAGAGTTCTATATCCTCTAAAACAATGATATCTCTAGTCAAATCCTCTTCCTTTTGAATAGGTGAATAATCATTAAAATAATTTGAATTTGAACTAGAAATAACACTATCATCGTGAAGCACAACTGGAGTGACAATTTCTTGATCACTCTGCCTGTATATTTCAAGTTCCTCACCAATACTATCCTCATCATCATAATAATATGAAGATGTTTTAACCTCGTCTAAATAAGTAGTGTTACCAATTCTATCATCGTCCTCTTGAGGAGGTGAATAACTATCAAGGGTAGCACCATATTGGGAATTAAGATTATATTGAGCAATATTGTTCCTTGCAGAAATTTCATTCATACTTAATACGAACCTATTTTTATCCTCAATCATCTGCTTGTTATTCTCATCTATCAGCTTGAGGGTGTCTTCTAGAGTACGAGTTGGGCTACTAATTGTCACCCCCATACTTAATTTAAGCTCATGTGTTGCCTCGAATAACTTCTTGAGTGATTCTTCTAGAGGTATACTAGGTTCATGGGGAGTACTACATTGCATCTGCTTTAGGGCATCCCTCCAAGATAACAAACTCAAATCATCATGGGGAGTACTAGATTGGAACTGCTCGTGTGATTCTTCTAGAGAAGGATTTGGACTACTATTTGTTCCTGTCACACTCAATCCAAACCTTTTTGTACTCTCAGCCAACTCCTTGACGGATTCTTTTAGAGAAACAACTAGATCATCAAGATTTCTAGGTCGTAACTGCTCGTGTTCATGTTCATAAGACGGGTGTATGTATGAATAGTAATTGGGATCACCTTGGTATGAGTAATAGCCTCCAAAAGGTTGGTGGTGATCCCGATTACTATCCACACAATGTTGATAGTATGGATAATGCCTATTTTGAAATTCAGTCGGATATTCATTGTATTGGTCCTCATAATACCAGTTCGACATTTTCTAAAAAAAACTTCCTAATATATACAAAAATAAACTCTAAAAATAAATCCTACCGGAATGGGTTCTAAACATACACAAGCAAGGCCGACTCAACCAAATCAAACCTATTGAATCTAGCAAACAAAAAGCATGATGGTTCCACTTAGATTGTTTCTAGACCAGCTTCTATTCTTTCTAAAGGCAACTGGTTACAATTTTAGCAAACCTCTCAGAACGATCCGAATTAGATTAAGTCGAAGAGAAACAGGATAAGCTCTAAGGAGCTTTGATAACCCTGTCTCTTTGGCACATTTCCCTGGGTTACAAGGCGGCTCTAATCAACTTAAAATAGTCTTCCTGAACTTCGAGTTAGGCTAATACAGTAACCAGTACAGTCAATTTGAACGATTTTCCAATAAGCTCGATACCCTATAGGTCTCTTTCTAGTCAAAATTTTAAGGTTTTAGGTTCACGTTTGGTAACGTGTTCCTAAAGTGGGCAAGAAGGAAACGGTGATGAAATCCGAATCCTCTTGTATGGCCAGTTCTTGCCCTTTACTAGAAAAGTAAGTCCGTTTTCAGTTCCTCAACATATATGCATACGAAGGAATACAGTAAACCCACTTGCAGGTGATTCGTGGGTTGATCGACTCTTACCTCCCGTACCAGACGGGGGATGATTCAGTTGTAGTCGACTCGGGCCACCGACTCCTGTGTCAGTGTGCGAACCCAAGGGGCCGAGACAATATCGTAATTGTCGTCCTTCCCTATAGCAGTTTATATTTAATAATACCCTTTCGTAGGGTTTAAAAATAATAAAGAGTCCAAATGTCTAAAAGAAAGTCCAAAAAGTGTCCGAAAATAAAAGAAAAATTTACAGAAATAATAAAAATTCCTAATACAATTTTCTAAAAAAAACAAATAAAATCTAAAATAAAATAAAATCTAATTAATAAAAATCTTCGTCTTCTTTTTCGTTCTTTAAGCTTTATCTTTTAACTCCAAGTCTTTAGCTTTAATTCCAAATCTTTGGCGTACTTTCTTTTCGATCCAAAATCCAACCTGTAGCAAAAAGAGAAATACCAAAAGAAACGTAAAAGAGAACAAAGTAAAATAATAAAACTAAAAATAAAAACCTAAAAATAAATCTAAAACCCTAAACCTAAAAATAAGTCCGCGTCGGCGGCGCCAAAAATTAATGTAATAAAATATAGTGGTAAAAAGAGGTTCGATTCTCAGACTTGTGAAGATTTAATTTCAGACCTAATTTTAATTAAAGAAAATAAAATAGATTAAAATAAAGATGACTTTTTAAAAATATGGGGAAGAACTAGGATTCAGGATTGCAAAATTTTCAAAACAACAACTGTATAACACAAGCATGGAGCATCTAGGGACCTAATCCGAGGCATGCACCATCTAACAGAATCACAATTGCTTAATAAAAATCTTTTAAATCAATTTTCAATCAAGGCAATTAATCAAAAATAAATTGCATAAATAAATTAATTAAACACATACCACTTAATTATTAAAAAAAAGCTTCCTCCGTCATCCCAGTGATGGTGATTAGCTCATTGTAGAGAAAATATGCTCAAAACAATCTTTCATTGCTCAAAAAGTGTTTACAATGGCTTAAAAGAAGTAACACAGCTGATTTGATATGCTTTTAAGCATTACAGTGAAGTGGTTCATCGTGTTACAGCAGCAGAAAAGCAACAGGAAACAAGCAACAGATATATGTGTAACTGATGAAGACAACTGTTGAAGCAGCTGAAAAATAGCGACAGTTCTAGCGATAATGAACGACAGTTCGCTGGAGCTGTTTGTTCTTCACCTTCTTCTTCACTGAGTAGCAGCAGCAGAAAAATGGTGTTGTCTGTATACTTTTTCCGGTGGTTCTCCCATTTTTCTTTTCGATTCTCTTTGCTATTTATAGGCTTTGCTAACCCTAGGGATCTTCCTTAATTGCTATTCAGATAGTGAGCCACCTTGGGGTGACCATGTTCGAACCAACTAGGAAGTTTTCCCCTGGATAAGGCCTTGTAAATACCTGATTCACACTTTCCTCCTTATAATTTTTCTCTACCAAATTTATTTCGATGGCTGGGATTGTAATGTGATTATTTTTCCCTTTTCCTTCATCTTCCTCAAAATCTCCGTGGATGGTTATTAATTTATCACCAAAGATGAATATAAATTTTTTGGTGCAAGGTCGAACTCACATCTTGGTTTGCATGTAACCACGGTCTCCCCAAAAGCACTGTAACGCTTGGATTAATATATATGACCAAAAATGTCGTCTTCGTATGAGCCGGCCCGATGACCACCATATTGGTAAGCTCACCCATGACACACCTTTTATCATTATCAAAACCCCGAACAGTCCTTGCAGTATCACTTCTGAAACATATATATTCCTCCCTGACCCCAATTTTCTTTGCGGCAACGAGGGTGCAAATGTTAACTGCAGATCCATTATCTTTTAGCACATACGACACATAAAATCCTTCGCACCTTACTGTGATTTGAAGTGCCCGGTTATGTTCTTTCCCTTCTAGTGGAAAGTCCTCATCAAAAAACGTTAACAAGTTCGCCGTTATCACTTGTGCCACTGCCCTGCTAACTCTTCTGGAGAAATCGTGGTAGGCACATGTGAATCATTCAACTTTATTAATACATCCTCTCAATGACTAGTAGAGGCCATCAATAACCCCCAAATGGAAATATTTGCTTTTGTCTTTTGCAACTGCCCAATGAACTCCTTGTCCTCTTCTGTTACTGATTTTAATGGTGGTGCAGGAGGCGTGATAACAGGTTCATCCCTCATATGAGGAGGCTTGTAAATTCGCCCGCTTCTTGTTAAATTTTGAACTTCACCATCATCTTCATTCCTAAATGGATCCACCCATCCTGGAATTTATGAATAATCTGCTTCGCACACCGGTTGGGGATGAATGTCTATCAAATAAGTTGGCTCGACATGAGGTCGGTCCGTTGGAAGCACAGGGTTAGATAAGATATCTAAGAGATAGACAGGTTTTGCTGGTTACTGGACTGGGTAAAAAAAAATCTCTGAAATATGAATCGTCCTTGCCGAAGTGGTCTGTTATGGAAGACTATATGAGAGATACACAGGTTCTGCTGGAACTTGGCCCGCTCTTGTCACATTAAATTGACTTCCGCGTACGTTTAAGTGACCTGGGAAATATCAAACAAGAAACCAGGATAATTAATTGAATCAAACGAATTTGTATTTTATACCTGATCCATTAAGAGTTCACTGATGTGGACAGGTTGTGGTTGACAAGTAGGTAAAATCTCAGAGATATGGATTGTCGAACAAATTTCTTCACTGTGCTTATAGATTAAATCGGTCGGATTGGTTTCCCTTTCTGCCTAAACGAAATTAATACTAGGTTGTCCTTGGTAAGCTGGTAATGGATTTTGATTTATATTGGGATGCCTTGTCTCGCCAACAAACAACTATTTTGACTCGATGAGATCTTGAATTGTATGCCTTAGGGCGGCACATCTATCGGTCCAACGCCCAACTTCTCTATGGAATTCACATCAAGCGTCTGGATTAAACCAGCTTGGTGGATTTGGGAGAGGAGGTCTTAAGGCTGGTAGTTTTATCAAACCCTTGTCAACCAATACTGGCAACATCTGGCTCATTGGATGCCTAACTCAATAAAATTTCTTCATGGACGTCCATATCTTCCCTGATTCAAAATTTACCCTTGACCGTGGTACTGTTTTGGAGGTGGGGCAACAGTAGACGCAGCTACGACATGTTGGTATGGCTGTCGTGAAAATTCTCACTACACCATTTCGACCTTTTTGCGATGGATTTCTCTTGCAATGAATTTAAGCAACAGTTTTATCCGTTCGGAACACGGCGTTGCACATTTGCAACGAAGTGTGTAACATATATAAACGTTTATTTAATTAAAGCAACATTTATATACGTTGCATAGGTAGGTTTTTAAACGTTTCTTAGTTTATTTAAAGCAACGGATAAGACGAGTTTAAGCAACTTTTATATTAATTGCTAAGTAAAATTCTATTTAAAAAAAAAGATCGAAATTTAATCGGTAAATTCCTACAGACTTCGACATATGTATATATATCGATTTTTGTAATGATATGGAACATCCAATTGATCATATGGAAGGAATTAAAACAAACATATAATTGATCATCACAATCGATCAAGAACATTTTTTATGGAATTGTAAAAGATGAATCAAAAGAATCACTCCAATTGAAGCATGTAATAGATGAATTGACATAAACCTGTACAATTAGTTGGTATAATTTAAATCAAATATTGTGGAATCAAAACCCCTAAATTTCATAATGAACACTAACTTAGCTCCAAGAACCCTAGTTAATAGATACAATTAATATGCCAAACCATGTAAGTAAAAGAAACTTGAGAATCTAAACTACTTTCAACATTTGTATATTAGAAGTAGAAAAGGTAGAACAATCTCCAAGAACAGTGTTAATCTAAAAACTCTGAGACGAGCTGGCAGTCACAATCCTTGTCACATGTAAACTTGAGAAATGGAAGTTAATTGGAGCACTTGGTAGGAAATTTATTTGTTACCTATGTATCTTTAAAGTTAGCGCCACCGTCATCAATGTTAACAATTGACTGGGGGAATTCAGAAGATCAAACCAGAGAATATATGGTTTCTTGAAGATCGGTAACCATACCATCCTAGAAAGTAAAATAATTCACGATTAACTGAGAAGTTAAGTGGAACAAAAATTGTAAGGTTTAGAATCTATCCCAATTAATCGTTCAACCACAAGACTCACAATCTATCCCAATTAATCACATGAAAAGATTTAGAAGATGGACATAGAAATATGAAGGTTGCACATGTTGACTAAGGTGAACGGTGTTTCCCATATCTGTCTGAAGGTCAGTGCCAAGATGAATCCTAATAGATTGAGATACATGGTCTTAAACCTAATACTAATATCGACTCAACTGGTATATACAAGGGTCCCACCGATCGATTTACTGAAAATAAAACGATAAATATATTGACAACATGATTGGATCAAATTGAATCCAAGCGCATGGTTCTTATCAGCATCTTACGTGATAGTTCCCATGGATCCTGCGTTCCACGCTTGCTTAGGCGACGGAGACAGGGAGAACACACACATATTGCTATCAAAGTTTCAATATTGTTTTTCTTTTTTTTTTTTTTTTTTTTTTCGAATAAAGCAAGAATCGGGCTTGATCTCAAAACACTCTACTCTATTTCATCATGACGGCGATAACAATTTGATACTGGGCCCTACCAAATCACTTAGAGAAACACAAAATTGTAAAAATAAAAACGAAAAGTGATATGGTCGAGATAGACTCCGAGATGTGGTGACAACTATCATGTTATTTTCTAACACCTGAACTCTGTCCTTTTATGAATAGACCATTTAACTGGGCACACCAATTCCTATAGAAAAAGAGCTAAGTTTCTATCTATCTAGAATGGTTAGTGTCATCCTGAAGTGTTACAGGCTTCTAAATTCTAGAGCTTTATTATTTCACTAAAAAGTTTCTCCCTTACCCCCAAACTTAAATTAAACAGTGTCCTCAATGTTTCTAAAGATGAATGATTAAAAATACGAACCAGGAGAAACTGTTACCAATTCACGAAAAGGACTTAGGGAAAGATATTACCGTGTTGTAAGAGCATGGGTTACCTCCCAAGAAGTGCTAAGTTTAAAGTCTTCAGCAAGACTAGGAAAGAATTATTCACCTCATTAAATCATATAACAATAATCGGAACAACTGTGGGTCGTCTGAATCAAATAGTGATATCACAAATAAGAGGAAACAACAACATGCCAAAAAAATGAACAAACCGAGCACACCCTTATCTAGTTTTCTGTTTACAACAACTACTTCTTGTTGTGGTTCAGGTTCAGGCTCTATAAAAGGTTCTAGATAAAATATTTCCATGGGTTGGATTTCCTCATAGGCAGGATCAACAGGATCAGGTTGTAAAGTCTGGAAAAACTCAATTAAGAACTTAGAAGCACATAATAATAACCTGAATAATTGTGGATCCTCAAAGTCAATCAGATTTGACCCACACAGTTGACTACTATGAAGGTGGTCATTTTTAAGCAAATGTGTCGATTCTAATTTCCTAAAGTAATTAGGCTTAGTCTTAAAACTTAATAAGTGACACATTTGAAATTCTAACGTTCCCACATATGGAAGAAAATATTTTGGTGGGAAAACAAAGTCAATCTGGGTATTATCGCCTAGGTAAACCACATCGACCAGAGGATGGGTTTCTAACAACTGAACTTCTTTATGGACATGATTAGGTTCAGGAAACAGTTCTTGAAGATAATCTCTTAATATGGTAGAGGCACAAACATCAAGTCCCAAGTGAGGGACTTCTAAAAGAGTCAAATGTAAAGCACAGGGAGAATGATAATCACCCCCAAACTTAGAATTTTGGGTGTCTCTAGATAGACTAGTAACAATTTTCTTAATTTCTAGATCATCAGATTCTCGAAAATTGTCAATTGCTTCTTCTAAGTTATAATCAAGTGGTGCATCCTCACTCATATTTAAAATCTCTACGGGTCTATCTTGGTTATCTACAACTATTGTTTCTAAATCGTTGGACTCTAAAATAGTATTCTCAGGATAAACCCGACCATTATCAGTTTCAAAATAAGAGAGTTCTATATCCTCTAAAACAATGATATCTCTAGTCAAATCCTCTTCCTTTTGAATAGGTGAATAATCATTAAAATAATTTGAATTTGAACTAGAAATAACACTATCATCGTGAAGCACAACTGGAGTGACAATTTCTTGATCACTCTGCCTGTATATTTCAAGTTCCTCACCAATACTATCCTCATCATCATAATAATATGAAGATGTTTTAACCTCGTCTAAATAAGTAGTGTTACCAATTCTATCATCGTCCTCTTGAGGAGGTGAATAACTATCAAGGGTAGCACCATATTGGGAATTAAGATTATATTGAGCAATATTGTTCCTTGCAGAAATTTCATTCATACTTAATACGAACCTATTTTTATCCTCAATCATCTGCTTGTTATTCTCATCTATCAGCTTGAGGGTGTCTTCTAGAGTACGAGTTGGGCTACTAATTGTCACCCCCATACTTAATTTAAGCTCATGTGTTGC
>JAJJMC010006120.1:0-10560 GCA_023531435.1 Papaver californicum | reverse complement strand
GGAGTTATGATCAAAACGGTGAAATCTATTTGTATCCAGAAATAGTTATGGTTGGGTTCGCCAATAAACCCAACCGTAAATCTGAGATTTTTGGGCTTCATTGAGCCCAGATTTACGATTGGGTTTATTGGCGAACCCAACCGAAACTATTTCTGGATACAAATAGATTTCACCGTTTTGATCATAACTCCTTCATACGATGTCCGATTGACCTCATTTTTTTTTGTTTAGCTTCGTCTTTCAATTCTCTACAAGATAGAAATGAAAAATCTTAAAATCTATTTATCTAATTTTACGATTGAGATTTAAAGATTAGTTACGGTTGGGTTTTGGCTTAAAACCCAACCGTAAGTCTGGAGTGAAAGTTAGAGAGTTTTACGGTTGGGTTAAGGCTTAAAGCCCAACCGTAATATCCTTAAATATTCATCTTATACCCTACAATTTACGGTTGGGTATTGAAGAAAACTCAACCATAATACTCAAGAACATGATATATTACGGTTGGGTTTTACACACGAAGCCAACCGTAATATGAAGAACATGTATATTACGGTTGGGTTTTACACACGAACCCAACCGTAACTCAACTGTGTCCAATTTTTTAAAACTAAAAATACGATCAAACATGCCAATCAATCAATTAGAAGTTCTAATAATAACATGGGTTTTGTTCAACTCCTTAGATACACCATTGGTGGTTGTTGCGGTGATTGATTTTGATTTTGATCACCGATTTCTTGATTAATCTTGATTAGGTTCAAAAGAGGAATGTTGATTGCCATCACTACTACCTTCTACCGCATTACTATGATTCTTCATCACGAATTGTTGAGTTTAATCGATGAAAAATTTTCTGAATCGACGATTAATCGAGAGGTTTTTAAGAGGTTTTTGAGATTTTGAGTTTAATGAAATGATTAGTGTTTTAATGTTGTTTAGGTTTTAATTGGGTAAAGGGTAAAATGGATATTTAATTTTGCCCCAAAGACACCCCTTAACGAAAAATTGGGTCACCTCGCCTCGACTAGGAGCCCCTCCAGGATTTGGGAGCCCCTATATCAAGCTTTCAGATCTTATACACCCCACAAATAAGTTAGTTTGTCCAGCCACATATAAGAACAAATGTGTTTTTCTACCACAGTAAACCATCAAATTTGATTAAAATAATATATTTAATTATATTTTATGGACCTTTAACAAATAAAGAGTTTGTTTATATATGTTTGGTGGAGTTTTTAAATGTTATAATATATTTAGTGGGATCTCTATATAATAAAAGTTGTTTAAAATAACTAAAAAGTAAAAGAGATGAATATAAAACATTTAAAATATTTAGTTAAAGATAAAGTCTTTGTTAAGCGACCAACTCTATGTCGCTCTGCGATCGTTTGAGAGGTGAATTTAATGGTTTGTTGGGTGTATAGTAATTTTTTTTAGCCAAATTTAATGTTTTAAAAGGTGCATTGGACTTGACCTAATCAAAAAGTTTCAAGTTCAGACTTGGAGAGAGTAGGAGAATGTTCGTTATTGTTAAAATAAAAAAGTGCGGATGTTAATATTTCCGCCCAAAACATGTCATTTGTGACTTGTGCCTGTTCCAGGTAGCAGACCTTAATTTTGAAACCTAATAAAGGGGCTTATCTAGGATACTAAACGTCTAGGTTGCTGGTTATGGGGCGTCCTAAGACATAACAAATGTTTAAGTTATCCTTCGATCAATTAAACCTAAAAAATAAAAAATACGACCTAATTTTAATTCACTGGCATCACTGTTTCTTCTTTTTCATCTCCTCTGTCGTAATTGTCCCCTTTTCTATTTATTTTTTTCAATTGGAACCATTTCATAGTCTTCGATAATAGGCGATTCGAAAAACTTTTAATCGTCAATTAAAATTTCTAGTAAAGATGCGGAAGAAGAATGTAATACAGATAGCAGTAATGATAATCAACAACAATACAACTAACAAATCGGGAAAAAAAACATCCAAGAGGGAATTGCAAAATTTTAACCCCTCAACAACAAAATAAATCAAAACAAATGGTTTATGTTAGGTAAGATTCGACAAACCCTCTTTTTTTTTAGTGCTTGCAATAGGCTAGATGCATTTCAATTAGTTTACAAAATAGGGGTTTAGAGAATTACGGCTAAGAAATTAAGTATGTTCTCATCTGTAAAACGTATTTCTTGAATTTACAGTTAGGAAATAAAGAACTCCTGGCAGTAAATTGGTTGAATATATTTTACGGCTGGGTTTTTCTTTATATAAACATGGACGTAATACGCATGTGATATAAAGTCTTTTACAGTTAGGTTTAAAACTAAATTACCTAGCCATAATGTTTTCGCGGTTGGTTGTTTTTTCAAATTCTTGGTCATAATATTTCATGTACACTTATAGATTTTTCACAACTGACCTTTTATGGCTTGGTTTTATTTTTGGAAACCCAATCGTAAAGATTTTACGGATAGGTCCAGTTGTAAAAAACTAAACCGTAAATTTCTCTGTTATAGAAGCGAAGTTCCAGTTGGTTGTTGGAGATAAATCAGGGGAACCATGAAAAGTTGCATGTAAACCCAGTATTATGACTAAGAAAATCTTGTTGGATAATTTGAGGTAAAAGTTTGGAGATACTTTGATAAAGAAAATAACAAGAAAGGTGATAGACGAAACAAGAGTTAGGAGTACAGTCACAACATACTTGTCGTGTGCCCTTGGCACTCTAATCGTCTCCGATCTTTCGGGAAATATGGTTAATGCTTATTATATACAACTATTGAAGGATCTCAAGAAGACTATACAAAACTCATGAGGCACTGCCACCCTCGCCTAGTCTTCTCCAAAAAAAAGTATGTGATTAATTTCACTTTTTGTTGTATTTTTTGTGTTAATTTCGTTGTGTTATCTTGTGTATATTATGTATTTTCACACAATCATGGGTGTACGACCAATTTTCTACCATGTGACATGCTTTGTCTCTAACTTGGGATGAGGGAGGCACTGGTTTATTAGAAATAAATTTACCTTCACATGTACTCAACAAAAGCACAAATATGCGAAAATAGTTGAGCTATGGTCTGAGTTGGTCAATTCGACAACTGAAAATGTGGTTTTTGACGCCTTATTTGAGACTCGACGATGATAAAGAGGATGCCCATGTTTTTAGATTTGGAAAGCTACAGCGGACCTTTGTTTCATCCAGTAGGGTTCGTAATGGTTATTCCTCGTCGAACTCTCCGCTAAATTAGTCATGTCCAAAGCATAGTTCATAGGGAAACCTTTAAATTGTGTGTTGATGACTCAAGGATCCGTAAAAGTAATATCATAATGAGCTACGACCCAGAACCAACGATCAATGCTTAGAACAACCTTCTTCAAATCAAATGTAAAGTCCAAATAGATGAGGCGCTGCAGCATTTTGGCATAAAGTTGGCTGCATAAGACTAACTGGAATGGTATTATCACTTTGTTCATCATCATGTGATAAATAATGATCCATAAGCGATGAAAATTCTCCAGAAGCTTGAAGGAAAGAAAAAGATTCAAGGCGAGAAAAAGGATATAATATCAAAGAAAAATTCATGATCCAAATAGAGATGATGACCCATATGAAGATTTCGCAAGGTATTCAAATAGGAGAAAGCATTTTCTAGAGGTGCGGGAAATAGCCAAAACAACACGTCATCTAGTATCAAGATCGTCGTGATCATGGTGGTGCTCGTACCCAGGATCTAGGTAGTACAGTTAAAAGAGGTCGATGTGGACATGATCGTGAAGTTTGAAGTTACTCTTGATAAAGTCTTTTGTCTATTTGGTTGCTTATGAATTTGAAGTTACTTTTATTTGTGTGTTTCTTTATGGATTTTAAGTTATTTTTATTAGTATAGTTGCTTATGGATTTTAATTTATGCATATTTTGTTTTATAATAAATGAGCAAATTTTAGAATTATCAAAATTTTGGGCAAATATAGCTTAACTTTAAGTTAAGTACATACTTACGGCTAGGTAATCAAGAGAAAAACTCAACTGTAATTTCTTTTATAACATATGATTCTGTTTTACGACTAGAAATGTACCAAACCTAGACGTAAAATTTATGGAACCTTGGATTTAATTTTACGGTTGGGAATTTAAAAACCTTACCTTAGCAGTGATTTTGATATGTCGTTAGATTTTGTTTTACAGGTGGATTCTTAAAGTCCAAACTTAGTCGTAAACCTGACAAGTTAGAAAATCGAAAGATATATCAGACCTACTGATGGATTTATGTAGCCCAAACCTGACCGCAACTCTGACAATATTTTTGTTTCCTAGACTTATGGTTGGGTTTTGTAGCCAGAACCCAGATGTAAGCCTGACATCTTTTCGAATTTGTAGTTTTCCAGACTTACGACTAGGTACGATATATTAAAACCTAATCGTGAATATTTTTATCTGCTTTAAATGTTGCTTATGTGGCTTTTTTGGTTTGAAAATAAAGTCGTTGCAACCCATAACGAGTAGTTTTTCAAATGTGGAGCCGTTACACATCTTTTTGGCTTGCTGGATATATATGCCCACCGATCATATTTCAACATGACACCATCTACTTCAATAATTTCCATAAAGGAGCAAAAATTGCACCGCAACGGTTTTCAGCACAAGTCAACTAGTAGTACTGATACAACTATTGCACATCAATACCGAGTTTTCATTAATCACCCATGAAACATATAATGAATATTATGTATGATTGTTCAACAAATTCATATTTCTAGACTTATCGCGTTGTACTCTTTTTCCCTTCGACAAGATTTTGTCCCACTGAATTTTTCTTTGTCAAGATTTTAACGAGGCAACATATGCAAGTTAAACTTTGTTCTAAGTTCCCTTAATATTGTACTCTTTTACTTAATTCAGGTTTTGTCCCTCTGAATTTTCTATGAGAGACTTTAATAAGACAATTGACTTAGGCATAATGGTCGACGAGGAGAGAATTAGACGTGAAGAACTACAATTAAAAAACTACGTTTGAAACACTACTACCGGACCACACAAAGAAAAATGTTATAGGGCTTTGAGCCCAATGTGTGTGCGGCCCAATATGATTTTCTTTACTTGTATATAAAGGACGTAGTGCTAGGTGACTCTAATCAATGAGATCTCTTTCTCTCCTTTTGCTACTCTTGTGTTTTACGTATATCTCCACTTCAACACTTTTTAGGTCGAGTGTGAAAAACTATGGACATTTATAGGAAGGAGTGTAATTGAAGTGTAATTAAAAAAGGTTAATCAGGTATTATTGTGGAGCACCAAATTATTCAGCGCTCCACTCCAGCGCATAATGCTCTGGTGCTGTAAAGTATGGTGTTGCAAAGTACACGCTACACCTGTTAATTCACAAGTGTGGAACTCTTTGGTGGATTCCCTCTTATAGCCACTGTTTTCGGCTGTGAATTGCCTGTGAACTGGTCCATAATGGTCAGTCTAGGGTTGCTTTTACCTGGTAATGCTTGGAGATGGAAGGATTTTGGCATCATAATTGTTGTCTTTCCTCATTGATGTATTCATTTAAGACAAGGAGAAATTCTATTTCAATACGGTACAGGATATTGTTTTCCCTGTTTAAATTAGCCAATTATGGAATTTACACAAAGGACCTAACTAACCCTACTTGATAAAAGTTTTGAGCAAATGAAAAAGTAAGACAAGATCACCAGATCAGTTCAGTTCCGCCTTCTTTGTCTCTCTCTCAACTTCTTTAGGGGAGCTTGTATTTAACGCGTGCAAGGTAGAGACCATGAGCAGGTGCCATAGCACTCGTGGCAGTAACTGTTTTTGCGTTCAAAATCCTTTCAACTGCAAAGTGTCATTTTTATAATGTCAAGACTAAGTAAAGATTTAACTTTTATTTATTTTTAAAATTATTTGAAGGCATATAAGAAATATAAGAAATTTTAATAGAAGAAGAAGATATGTACCATCAGATATTGTAATTTCCCCGGTACCCGCAGCTTTTAGAACACCAACTAGCAGTCTGACATGCGAATCAATATTCAATAGAACTAGTTTAAGTGTAGGGTATACATGCCAAACTCTCCTTTGAACTGAAGTACTCTTTCTTTTCTTTTTCACCAACTGCTTTAAAGTGATATCTACAAATTACAAATGAACCTGTTTAGAGAAAGAAAGAGAGACGAGACCTGGTGATAAAGGAAGGCACGAGCCCGTGCCGTTATTACATAACAACGGTGTATTTTCCATCGGCCAAATTCTTCACCAAATGCAGCATTAAATCCTCCAATTTTATCATTATTGGAAATTAGAGCCTTGCCAGCCACATCAATCCCTGATGTACTGGAAGAGACAATTGGGTCTTGCTCCATGGGATTAGCTTGGTCCCTCTCCACCTTTGAGGGGCAGTATGGCGTTGAAACAGAATGCAATCTGATTAAAGAGGAAAAGAGACATGCTAAAGGAGTTTTACAACCACATACATGCAAATGGTAATATGTTTATAAGTTGCCACTTTATTAGTTCAATTTATACTTAGAACATGCTCTGATTCAGAAGATACTGACGTGCGCTCTGGAGCTTTATGTCTAGCATGAAAATCAGCAGGGATATAACGAACATCAACCACCGCACCATCACCTTCGTATTTCTGCCATTAAACAAAAGAATAAAAATGTATAAGAACAATATAATATAATATAATATAGGTATATACACGATATCAAATATAACTTCCACCAGATAAGTACAAAGAACACACCAGTAAGAAGTGGTTAAAAGCATTTCTACCAACTTCAGGTTCATGAGGAGGTAATTTAAAAGACAAGACAGACTATAATTTTTAATTGGACAGATGCTAATTTCAAACCATGTTACATGTACAACTGATAGCAAAAACATATGATGCATCTTTTGATGCAAACGACATATGGATATGTTAATTTTGGGCTTCAACTTGTTCAATCCTCAACTAATCTTCCAATTTTTGAGAGAGAGAAAGGGAGATAATAGGAAATTGTATTTGGTTCTTTAACAGACGAACCTTAACATTTTGACCAATTTCAAAATTCATTATTTTTTCGTTTGGCACACAGAAAGGGAAAGAGACGCACATATTCATCCTGGTTAATATCCATTGTGTTGCTTTTGGAGAGGTGAAAGTTCTCTCTCGCTCTCTTCTCCTCCACCCCTTCATCCTTTAATTTCCATCACCGACATCATGTCCGCTGCCACTACTACCACCGCCACTCTCATAACCAGCACGATATCTGTCACCATTGTTCATTACCAGATTCACTACTAGAATGCGTCGCAACTGTTCCACTAGTGCTTTTACCATTCATTAATTTCTGCAAGTACTGAAACCACAAGCATCACTAGTTCACATCAAACCAACAGAAGCACGGCTTCTCCTTCTATTATACCGTAACTGTGAGTCTGACCAGTAACATTAGCATGTAGCTTTCCATGGTTACCACACTACAGAGACCAAAATCAATCATAGCTATCCTTACCACCTCCCGACACCATATGGTCCAAATCTGTCATCCTTATGGACCTCATCAAGATTCACAACCACCGCCATCTTTGTAGTTCCCTAACCTTTCCACCTTCTTTACTTATTTTCTCTTTTAAACTAGACATTCAAACATCCAAAAAGAACTTGGAGGAAATGAATTTGGAAATTATTAAACAGAAAAAAAATCCTGATACTCAGTCTTCTTCTTCATTTTCCCTTATCCTTCATATTTTTCCTATTTCCTTTCTTGTTTGTCTAAATTTTCTTACTCTATTGTGTGCACAGCAAAGACAGTCAGTGCCCCAATGCTTAGATTAATAAACGTAAAGAAACACATCAAAATAATTAACTAGTACCAGCTCAGTTAATTGGCTTAAACACGGATTGTCAAGTTGCACCATATTATGCTACCACAAATAGATAGTATATAGATAGATAGAGCTACAAAAAGTTAATTAGATGCCAAGTACATTACCACTTCACCAGGCCTCCTTTTGCTTATTCGCTCGATGTCTGCATGGCAAACATTTGATAGTGCATGAACCCTGCATCCTGCATTATTAAACATTGTAAATTGTGGACACAAGTCACTAGAAATACATCCCATAAACTGTAAATTATGACTGTACCGACTCTCCTCCAATCCATCCATTATAGACGAACATATGCTTGAATTCAAGATAAACAGAGATTATAAAATGCTTTTTTAAAATTTCAATTATGATTCATGTTAAAGTTTGTGGGCATCCAACTCAAAACCAATTGGCAATGAGTGGAATGGCCCTTTCATATTATATTTTTAGTTTATTATAGGGATATTAGCAATGTGGGACTATTATCCTTCACACGCCCCCTCACGTGTAGGGCACTCTCTGTGGACCTCTAACACGCGAACATTATATGTACGGGTAGCCGTTGGGCTTACTCTCGTACGGGTCTGGCTCTGATACCATGTTTACTATAGAATGCGTCCATTTGAGATGAACAAAACTCCAAGCCATTATCAGTACGGATAGTTTTAACCATTTTATGAAACTGAGTATTCGCAAAAAAACAAAATCGTTGCAATAAACCGTTTGCTTCACTTTTATCAGTCATTAGATAAACCCACACAGCACGACTAAAATCATCCACAATTGTAAGAAAATATCAGGCACCATTCAAAGATGTCTGACGGTACGGACCCCATATATCGCAATGAACCAACTCAAAAATACTTGAAACAGAGTTATTACTAATAGGAAAACGACATCTAGTTTGTTTCGCCCGACAACAAATATCACAAATTGATTGTTTGTCGGGCATCACAATTTTATTACCATGAATACTGACAAAGGACATAGGTTTCGACGACAGGTGACCCAACCTTCGATGCCAAAGCTCATACATATCTTGAGATTGAGATGTAGCGTTCGCAACAGACACCGGCTTGTAGTAGTACACCCCACCACGTAGCTCACCCAGACCAATCTGGATCCCCGAGGTACGGTCCTGTAACAAACAAAGTCGATCTGTAAATGTTGCGACGCAATTAGAATCAAAAGCAAGCTTACTAATAGATATTAAACTAACAGTTAGGCTTGGAACAAATAACACATGCCGCAAGATCAAACCACAAGGTAGAACACAAGTCCCTTCTTTAGAAGCCGATGCTCGCTCACCATCGGGTAAACCAAAGGGAGATGGAGTAATATCACAAACATCACGCAATCGCGTGAGATCCCCTGTCATATGATGCGATGCATCACTATCAATAAGCCAAGACATATTAGAAGGATGCTTACCAGACATTTGATCAAGTTTAGGTTCTAAAAGTGTTAAAAGACGCTGCACTTGTTCACTCGTAAGACCCGGAATCGCAGCTGGAGCTGACTGCTGCTGCGTGGCCTGTGTAGCAGCAGCAAAAACAGGAGTGTCCGTATCCTGTGTAGCTCTGGATGCGGAAGGAAAGGCCTGGCCAGTCAGGCCTGTGTTGCCGCGTCCACCCTGACTGCGCCCACGCCCCCTGCCACGTCCTCTGCCGGCCATCGGGGCAATACCGAGACGCGTCCAACATGTTTCATAGACATGTCCACGCCTGTGACAATAAGAGCAGGCTGGTTTTTCATGTGTACCCGAAGCAGAAGACTGTGCCGCAAAACCAACAATAGAAGATTCACGAGGTTGTACGGCTGTCCGATGACTTTCCTCTTGGCTTACCATCGCATAGACACGATCCAAGTCAGGAAGTGGATCAATATTGATAATCTGAGTACGCAATTGATTAAACGAATCATCCAAACCCATCAAAAATTGATAGGTTTTCAAGTTACTAAACCAATTGAAGATCGATGAATCAGTAGTACAAGTGCAAGATTCAATAGGAGATCGAGTAGCAAGATCCTCCCACATACCAAGAAACAAAGTGTAATACGCCATTACCGATGCACCCGATTGCTTAGTAACAGCAAGATCGGACCAAAGTTTATAAATTTTTGGTCCATTTTTGATGGAGTACCTTGTTTTGAGACGATCCCACAAAGTCTTTGCAGTAGTGAGACGAGAGACGGTGGTTCGAATAGAATCGTCCAATGAATTGGCAATCCATGAACACAACATAGAGTTAATAATTTCCCACGAAGAGAACAACGCATCAGTCTTCGCCGGTTTTGTTATCGAACCATCGATAAACCCAAGTTTGTTCTGAGATTTCAAAGCTAAAGTAATAGCTTGTTCCCAGGAAGAGAAATTATCACCCTTTAACTTAATCTGAGTTAAAGTCGAACCGGGGCTTGACGAAGGGTGAAGAAAATATGGAGATGTTGGGTTGATGACTGTGTTGGCATTGGTGCCGGAAGTTTCATCACGAGATGTTGGGTTGATGGCTGTGTTGGCATTAGTGCCATAAATCGGGATATTATTTTGTTAAACCAATTGGAAATGAGTGGAGTGGCCCTTTCATATTATATTTTAAGTTTATTATAGGGATATTAGCAATGTGGGACTATTATCCTTCACACACCCCCTCACGTGTAGGGCACTCTCTGTGGGCCTCTAACACGTGAACA
>JAJJMC010006118.1:0-27048 GCA_023531435.1 Papaver californicum | reverse complement strand
ACCCTAGTTCAGAAGACATTACCAAACACTTTGATAGAAGACCCATTGAAGAAAAAATTAGGGTGAACTTTATTATTTTATTTAGTTATTGTTAGTTGTTTTTTTTTAAATTGTTATGTTTTTAATGTCTCCTAGTTTAATTATAAATTTAAATTATTTTGGTTTTTTAAAATTAATTCAAATAATCAGACGAGCTCAAATAGACGTTGTCAAATAAGAAGACCTTAAATAAGTAAAGTTAACATCACTCTCGCTAGAATCGCGGTAAACTTACAACATATCTATCCAAAAGCCTATATATAGGTTTTACAAAACTTCACTCATCGCCAAAAGATGCCCATATGTGTTCGATCAAGTCATTCCGCAAACGAAGACCCATGTCTCTATTGAATACCGAATGTCTGCGTTGGTCCTTTATCAATCTCGAAGGTTGAATAGTGTTCTATCTTGAAATATGTATTGGTGCACCGTGGCTACGTTGCTCATAATCATGAGTCCAATCACCGGGTATACGTTCATCCTCCACTATCATGTTATGTAAGATGATGAAAGCTTTCATGATATATGCTAACAGTCTGGATTCCACATACGTGCTGGTTGTTAGATGATTGCAAATTGATTTTGCAGCACACCGAAGCCCCGTTGAACATCTTTTCGACACCCTTCCTGCATAGTAGAAAATTTCTATTTCTTTTGGGAATAGTTGGGGTCGATGGGTATATTCCATCACCCAGGTAGTACACCATATTATATTGATTTCCGTTTACTATGAAGTTAACCGGAGGTGTTGTGCCGTCTATTTGTTTTCTGAAGATATACGAACGGTTCAACACATTTATGTCATTGTTAGAACCCGGCATACCAAAAAAAGCATGCCAACCAAAGAGCATACGACACCACTGCTTCCAGTATAATACTCTCGTCACCCTTATACGCCGTATAAGCTCAGGATTAGGCAGACGGGCATCTGTCCCATTTCCAGTGCATGCAATCCACACTACCAAGCATCCCTGGGAATCCCCTTTTCCGGTTCTCAGCAAGAAGGAGTTCAACATCACGCTCATTTGGTGTGCGCAAATATTGTTTCCCGTATAGCTGTACTACAACCTTGCAAAACCTACGAGTTGCTTCCAACACTGTGGATTCCCCAATCCGTAATTACTCATCGATTGCATCTGCCGCACAACCGTAAGCTAACATTCTAATTGCTGCAGTTATTTTTGTCTGAGGGGTTAATCCTAGAACACCGCATGCATCTTTTTTTGAACAAAATAACGATCTCTGACCACAACATCACCCAGAATACGGTTGAATAATTCTCGTCGCATTCTAAATCTTCTCTGGAATACATGTGCCGGAAACGTTGGTGTTTGGCAAAAGTAATCTATCCATAGAATTTTGGCACCGGAATCATGTGTCTTTCTAATTCAGTACGGGTATGTGGACATTTCATATTTGAAACAATTAGAGCAGCATTGACGTCTGAATCAAGTGAACTTTTGCCTGAATCCTAATAACTATTGATGTTTGATGAATAGTAGCTAATGATACTGGAAGATGAAGAAGAAAAAATCTGAGGAGGATTCGTGGAGGAACCATATGCGTAAATGTTATTTGGAGAGTTTTCCATTGTTGTGTGGTTGGTTATTTTTTAGGAGAAGATGATATTTTGTGGGAGTAGATGGTGAGTTAATTTATAGGAAGCTTGATATATGATTTTCAATATTGATAAGACAACACATGCATAACACTAATGTAAGGAAAAATGGGCAATACAAGGAAAAATGGGCAGAGATTGGAGTATGTTTATGAAAAAGTAATTGCAAAAATTGTATTTCATCTTACAAAGTTAATTATGATATGACAATACCAAATGACACTTCTTTATCTATCTGTATTTTATTTGTCATTTAGTTATGTCTTGTATTGTCTACTCAACCGACACTTCTTATCTCTCCTTTTTATTCATTCACATGCTTTTTTTTGTCATCTCCATGTTAACCGAGAAGTAATTTTCTCCCTTGAATTGTCAAATCCACCGAAACTTTTGAATATCTAAGCTTCACTATTGCCAATGCAAAAAATCAGAAGACCAATGTAAGGAAAAATGGGCAGAAATTGGAGTATGTTTATGAAAAACTAATTGGAAAAATTGTATTTCATCTGATATGACAACACCAAATGACACTTCTTTATCTATCTGTATTTTATTTGTCATTTAGTTCTGCCTTGTATTGTCTACTCAACCGACACTTCTTATCTCTCCTTTTTTTTCATTCACATGCTTTGTCTTGTCATCTCCATATTAACCGAGAAGTAATTTCTCCCTTGAATTGTCAAATCCACTGAAACTTTTGAATATCTAAGCTTCACTATTGCCAATGCAAAAAATCAGAAGACCAATGTAAGGAAAAATGGGTAGAAATTGGAGTATGTTTATGAAAAAGTAATTGGAAAAATTGTATTTCATCTTACAAAGTTAATTATGATATGACAATACCAAATGACAATTCTTTATCTATCTGTATTTTATTTGTCATTTAGTTCTGCCTTGTATTGTCTACTCAACCGACACTTCTTATCTCTCCTTTTTTTTCATTCACATGCTTTGTCTTGTCATCTCCATATTAACCGAGAAGTAATTTCTCCATATAAATGAATGTTACCATTGTAAATGTTACCGTTTAACGGCTATAATTTCTACGCCTATAAATGAATGAAATTTTTTTATGATTTCATTTCAAATCCAACACTTTTATAGTTCAAAAGTAAATTTGATTCCATCGTTTCATGAAATGTCGGGTTACGAAAATTTTAGGCTTAATGCAGATAATTTTACTTTGGAAGAAGATTTATCTATATGTCGAAACATAGTCCTACATTATCCGGCACGGAGTCATGAACTTCGGATGAATGGTACAATGAGCATGCAATGGTTAGAAGATACACATGCTAATTTTTGTAGCGAAACTGGTAATCCCAACAACAGGAACAGAGCAAGGCTTTTTTGTCGATATGTTGAAATCACAAAGGAAGTGCATGAATTTTCTTCTTTAACTGCTCAGGTGAATAAATTGCGTCTTAGGAATGAAACCGATGATGAAGTTGTCGCCAGATCTCTGGAGGAATGGAGAACATGGAAACATTCATATTTCAAGTACAAACCTCATTTCGAGATCCTAAGGGTGATGGTAGAATTCAATCCTTTTGTGTTGATTATTCTCCCACAAAGTGAAGAACGTCGTCCCCGAAGTCCTACAAGCCAAGGCTTAAGGTTTCAAAATAGGTTTATTAAGTAATTAAGGAAAATGTACTGATTTATTGCATTTCATTTTATTTACTATCTTCCTTTTCGATTAAATGAAATGATTTATAAAAAAAATTAACTCCGGTTACAACGATAGAGACGCTGAAATGTTGAAAATATTGCAGACCAACCAAACTCTAATTTTTTGCATAAAACTATATAACTAATTGTGAACGTGGGGAGTTACTTTGGGTTACATTTTGGACTTCATGAACTGGTAGTTCTCTATAAATGTAAATTCTTCTCCTTTATCCTGATAGTAGTGCATTTTTGCGAGATCCTCCTAAACAAGGATATGAATTAGTCACATAATGCATCATTTAAACTATTGTGTTATTGTTAGACCAAAGAACTTATAAACAGAGGATACTTACAAATTGTTGGATCGATAATCCTAAATGGGTGTGGTTAAAGATCCGTTCCTGTATAGCTATATAATCAGCGATTCGAATTCGGATGAGTTGGTATCTATCATGAATTTGTTGAAGAGATCTGTTCTTTAGATTTCCATATTGCTGAGCATATTGGATGTAGATCCTACCCCAAAAGGTAAAAGGTTCAACCATTCCAGCTATGACATCTTGACGTAGGGTTTCATTCACTACAAGAAAAACTGGTTTAAGCGACATTTCGTTTTAAGTCGCTTAAAGCCTCTTTTAAGTCGCTATAACCATTATAGCGACTAAAAGTGGCACTCGCTCCGTTGGTTGCCCAAAGCCATGTATCTCAAAGCCTTGAGCGACCATGCAATCGCTCTAGTAATAAATCAACTTACCTAAAGCGAGTGCTTTTCTCATTGCTTAACATTAGACCAACTAACATGGAGCAAGTAAAATGTTGATCGCTTAACATCTAGACCAACCAATATAGCAAGTAAAATATCAATCGCTTCAGATATACCAATCATTCTAAAGCAAGTAAAATACTTAGTTGATAGATACATGGAGCAATTCTTTTTGAAAGTGCTTGGTTAAAGTTTTAAACGATCAAATTATTTGCTCGCTAAAAGTGATTTCCGATTTTGATTGGCTTAAAGTTGGTTGCTCAAGCTTTTGAGGTACAAAATTTTTACTCAAGTTGATTGATTAAAGGTTTAAGCAACCAAATTATTTAAAATTATGGTTTTGATTGGTCTGAAGTTGATTGCTTAAGCTTTTAAGCTATCTAAGTTTTTATTCAAATTAATTGATTAAAGGTTCAAGCGACCAAATTTTTTAAAATTCTAATTTTGATCGACCTAAAGTCAATTGCTTAAAATTTTAAACTACCAAATTTTTTGCTCATTATAAACAAATTTTGATTAGATAATCTCAAATTATAATTATAATTAACAATTAATATTAGAAATTATCATTAATTAAAATTATATAATTAAAAGTAAATAACAAAATTAAATTAAAATTAATGCTGAATAAAAATTATGAACTATATTAAAATCATAATTAATTTAACTTTATTATTAATAAATTCACATTTGGTTAAAAAATTACACAGCTAACAAACAAAAGCCAGTGCCTAAATTTCATTTACATTCAACAGAAGAACAAAATACTACACTAATATCCTACAGACTCTTATTCAACTTCAAGGCTCTAGAACTGAACCTGAACCTCCAATTTACCGCACTAATAAAAACAAATATCAAGTAAAACTTTGCAATACATGTTTGAGGATTATGGAAATCCTTCCTCAAAACCTTTCACCAAACCGTAGGAAAATGGCTCATGTACCAGAATTGTGATCCACAGCGTATTCAGCTCGTACAAGACCTAGCTTCACACCAATACCGTATGATGAGCCATTACCTGCACGCCTGCAAAATTTTGTTGGGTTTCCCTTTAAGTACTTTGAGCTACCCAAATCATTTCCATGCTCAACAAATGCATATATATGAGTATTTCTCACAGGTACCAGCAGCTCAGCCGCCACCTGAATGAATTGTATGAGTAAGGTTTAAGAAGCTGTTTTCATGAAAATATAATGTTACTATCAAGCAAGCTATTAGTGACCGTGAGAGAATATTAGTTTTTGCAGCATGAATTACCTCAAGAATGTTCCTGCAAGATCCAAGTTCAGCCATGTTGTAACCCCTAACAGAGTAAAGCCCGCCAAGTGTAAAGGCATCATAACTTGGGAGGTCTCAGAGACAGCCACCATAGTAACATGGAGGACTAGCACAGGTGATGGTGGTTTATCAGCACCTTCTTCAACTGGCTTCAACTGGACGAATCTGGTGTATGTCAACTGATGTCAGTTAAATAATGGGAATTTGCTTCCAACAAAGAGCCCTTGGTCTACCTGCAAGATTTTACAAGTACACAAATAAGGAAGGAATAATGGATTGAACTTCAGGGAACACCATGCAGTTCAAGTGATTGCTGGATCGCCAATCTCGACTAAAGGAAACACAAGAAAGGTGTTGACGAAAGGAAAAACATTAATATACACAAAGTTGAGTACTAAAAAATAGAGGTATCCCTTTGGTTGCTGCAGTTTGAGGCGAATGCGACTAGAGCTGGGGAACTAAGTCATCGTTTATAGCATGTGAGCAGAATATCCCTGAATTAGACCATCAAGAATTTGAGTTACCATGTCACGAACAGCAGCAGGCCCATGAGGGATACAAATTGCAGAAGATTTAGAGGATGCACATATTTCCTTCATTGTTTCGAAGTATTGTGTTACTGGAACCATGTCCATAACGTCATTTGCAGAGGTCCCGGGAACATTAAATGAGAAACCTATTACGCTGTCTCTAAGCCCATCAACAATGGCTTGACGCTTCCAAGCAATACTCAGTACAGAGAGGTATTTAGATTCAGTTTCACCCTATGCTCTCTTAATCAGTATAATCTTCTCAGCCTCTGCCTTGTCTGTTGCTGCCAACCATAGCCTTGTCTGTTGCTGCCAACCGTAGCCTTGTAGATACGGATGTACATACTCAAACTTGAAAGCAAAATCATCCTATAGATAAAAGAAATATATTCATGTTGTGAAACAATCTCTAAATGGTAGGCAAAGATATAAGTTAATCCTAGCAGGATAAAGACTTAGTAACTGTCCATTGTGAGTGCAAAAATTTAGTGCCTGACGGAAAGGAATCTATTTTCTGGTACCCAGATAAAATTTGCCACAAAAATATAAAGTAAACAACTAAAATTTGCACCTGAGGATCAATGAAGTTACTGGTTGTTATTGACCCAATTAAGGATCTGTTCCGCCCTTGGAGATTCCGATGCTCAATTGTAACGGTACCACTAGGTTGGATTGAAGCCTGAAAATGGAACATTCATGTCCAATTAATGTTAAATGTCACAGCTGGTGTACACAATCTATGAATATTCCCAAATTACATCTTTTGAGTGATGAACAACATGTTTTAGAGGTTATAAATATATCGTACCAGGGTGGGACGACCTTGACGTCCTGGTATGATACTCCACTCTTTGCTCACTTGTGCATTATGTTTCTCAAGTTCTTTAAGCTTTATTTCCTAATCCAAAGTTCACTTGGGAGGGAATTATAATAACCAAATCCTTCCAAGGATTATTTAGAGGACTAGATTTTTGCTTGAACGCAGTTAGCCGTGTAGCTTCTCTCTGCAAATGCCAAGTTAAATACCGCACAACAGAAGTCACCAAATTCATGATAAAAGAAAAAAATTCTCTATGTTACCAGTCTATGTCCACCACTCAGCAAGCCTCCACACTCACCTACTTGTGTACCGTAACCCTTGCAAAAATAAAATTTAAGAGTATTAAAGCATGAAAATGCTGAAAAAAAATAGGGAAAAACCCAAAGAGAATAAACCTGTGGAAGGGATATAATGAAGTCATGTGCATTCGCATCCTAGGCTTCCCTAATCACACATCTTCTTTGGAAACATTGTCATCTGGAAGGCCATATGTGATGTTTTCTCCAACAAAAACTGAGAATATAACTGGTTCCTGCATCAAATTGTACCTAAATAAGTTTTAACAGTAACTTCTAGAGCAACGAATAGACGACTGAAAGTATGAAAATCAAAAATCAAATGCAATGATTCAAAAAGGGTGAGTGCTGAGGAAGCAACCTGGTTTACTATAGAGACTACACGAGCCCATTCACTCTTACTAAATGTTCGTACATCTTCTCCTGCTACAGTTATGCGGCCTCTGGTCGGCTGTTGAAGATGAAATACAAAAAAATAAAGTAAACAACCTTCACTGTGATACATAAACTGGAATTTCTGAAGGAAGGGAAATCTAAACCTCATAGAAACGAGCCAATAGCTGAACGATTGTACTTTTTCTGGATGAATTTTGGATGAAGGTAGTTTGATTGCAGTAAGAAACAAAAAGAGATTCGATAGGGAGGCAGAGAGGTTTAGTGAGTGAGGCAGAGAGAAGGAGGCGCTGAAAATGAGAAGTGATGAAATAATTTAGGGTTGGGGTGTTTATATCTAAGGGTACTAAACGTAAATAACGGGAACTTCGTGGTCAATAAATAAAATAAATAGGTTTGATTCATCTGACGGTTTAAGATAAAAAGTTTAGGTTGATCGGATGGTTCTAGATTTTTCACCTTCTACTCATACGGATCGTTAATCTGACGGTTTAAAATTAACATCTTATGCTCATACGGATCACGAATGTGACGGACCAAATTAACATCTTTTTTATATAGGATCATAACTAGAACATCCAATAAAGCATATCTCAATGGCTCAAATTATTTGGAAGTGATTGAGAATTCAATACAATTCAATACATAATCTCTTAATTTTATCTATCTTTTTTTAAATCAATCTTATATATTGCTAATTGGCCTCATTCAATTTCTCTTCGATTTCATAAGTTTATCCACTTATCCATCATTTTATGAACTCGTATGTTAGGTTTATTAATCAACCTTAGAAATAAAAAAACAAAGAATAGTAAAAAAAATAATGATTGGGATATTTTTATCGACCTTTGATTATACATAAATGTTTATTTTGAAACAATTCAACTTGTATGTTTTAATTTTGCTTCATGAGCCCTCAAAGCAATAGATATGATTTACCCAAAATGTCAACATGTTAATACACAAATGATAAAACTAAATGAGATCGAAACAATTTAAGTGAAATTGAGTAATATTTAAAGAGCAAAATTAAACGAGACTGACTAATTTGAAGTGAAATTGAGTGAAACAAGTGAACACCTTTAGAGAAATTTAATGCAATCAACTAAAATCAAGGTCGATTGAAGGATACTAAATAAGATTAAGCAATACTGAGCGAGGTTAATGAATATTATATGGGATCAGACAAGGTAAATCAATATTGATTTTGAACTCACTAACTAAGCTTCGATCTATTTTGAATTCACTTGATTTTGTTATATTTCACTAAAAATCACTCAATGTTTTGTCAATCTCACTTGAGTTCATTCAATTTTTATCAATCTCACTAAAATTACCTCAATTTTGTAGCGAACTCACTCTACTAGGTCAATTTTGATCGATTTTTCTCATTTTTTTTATCGAATATCCATCGACCTTATTTGACCTTGGTCATTTTCACTCGATTTCACTTTGATTTATTGAATTTTATTTAATCTGAATCAAACTTATTCATTTTGTTATCGATCTAAAAAATCTAACGATATCAAACTGTGATTTCATCAATCTCACTAAAATTCACTCAATTTGTAATCAAATCGACTTGAATACACTCAATTTTGATCGATCTTACTCAAATTATATCAATTTTTCATCGATTTCACTTTGATTTATTGAATTTTATTTAATCTCAATCAAACTTATTCATTTTGTTATCGATCTAACAAATCTAACGATATGAAACTATAATTTCATCAATCTCACTAAAATCACTCAATTTGTAATCAAATCGACTTGAATACACTCAATTTTGATCGATCTTACTCAAATTATATCAATTTTTTATCAATTTCACTTTGATTTATTGAATTTTATTTAATCTCAATCAAACTTATTCATTTTGTTATCGATCTAACAAATCTAACGATATGAAACTATGATTTCATCAATCTCACTAACATTCACTCAATTTGTAATCAAATCGACTTGAATACACTCAATTTTGATCGATCTTACTCAAATTATATCAATTTTTTCATCAATTTCACTTTGATTTATTGAATTTTATTTAATCTCAATCAAACTTATTCATTTTGTTATCGATCTAACAAATCTAACGATATGAAACTATGATTTCATCAATCTCATTAAAATTCACTCAAATTGTAATCAAATCGACTTGAATACACTCAATTTTGATCGATCTTACTCAAATTATATCAACATAATTATTATCCCAATTGTTGTAACAAGAGATCAAACGAGAACAACAATAGAGAAAGAAAATCATAATCTGACTAGATAACGGAAAACCCTAATTCGACTAGAAAACAGATTCAGTGACCGGTCAACCAGACCACCGCCGAGGGGCTCTGCCCCTCGGACTCCCCGTAGTCCGGTAAACGACTGAACTGATTCAAGGCATATCAACACCAACCAAATACAATATCATAATCATCAGCACCAACATTAAGACCGTTTGTATGAATGTAATTCAAATAGGTTAGGTTAGATTCAACAGATTTTAAAATAACGAAAAAATAACACCATTTTTTTTTACAAAATTTAGATTCTAGACTCGTACCAATGAAGCACAGGAACAATAAACACCATCTGCAAAAGAAAATTGAAGCATCTGCAATATCATCACTGTATATACCTCTTTGATCCCGAGCGAATTTATAAAGAGTCTCAAATTATATCAATTGTTGATCAATTTCACTTTGATTTATTGGATTTTATTGAATTTTGATGTGAGAAATATGTGTGATTTTCTTTGTGCTAAAACGAATTAGTGCATTTAATTTTATTATCAAAATTTAGCATGAAAAAATCCATAGAATATATATAAATTAATTTGGATATTGTTATCGACGATAGAGCTCTAGTAAACATTTCGACTTAGCGGAAAAGGTCATTAAGACATAAAAAATCCATTGTTTTCTCCAATTATCCATCATTTTAACTGAATGTCCACCGATCTTAGTCAATTTTACTCGTAACCTATCAATTTACTGATTGAGGATATTTTAATCGAATGTTTATCGAGTTTAGACAATTTCACGTATGATATATTAATTTTATCTAATATCGCTCGATATCACTAACCTTATGTTAATTCCATGATAATTTCACCAAATGTCGGTCGACCTTACTTAATTTTTATAAGATTGAATTGACTTATCCAGTTTAAGTCAAATCGAATTTCCTCCCATTTCACTTAATTTCGCTTGTTATCGGTCAATTATACCTAATAGTTGAAACCCAAAGTCAATTTCCCCACTTTCACTCGAATTAGTTCAATTTTTTATCGAACCGACTAGAATTCACTTAATTTTTATCGATCTTACTCGAATTATATCAATTTTTCATCAATTTCACTTGATTTCACTTTGATTTATTGAATTTTATTCAATCTCAATCAAACTTATTCATTTTTTTATCGATCTAACAAATCTAACGATATCAAACTATGATTTCATCAATCTCACTAAAATTCAATAAATTTTTGTATAAAACCGACTAGAATACACTTAATTTTGATCGATCTAACTCAAATTATATCAATTTTTCATCAATTTCACTCGATTTCGCTTTGATTTATTGAATTTTATTCAATCTCAATCAAACTTATTCATTTTGTTATCGATCTAACAAATCTAACGATATCAAACTATGATTTCATCAATCTCACTAAAATTCACTCAATTTTTTATCGAACCGACTTGAATACACTCAATTTTGATCGATCTTACTCAAATTATATCAATTTTTCATCAATTTCACTCGATTTCACTTTGATTTATTGAATTTTATTCAATCTCAATCAAACTTATTCATTTTGTTATCGATCTAACAAATCTAACGATCAAACTATGATTTCATCAATCTCACTAAAATTCACTCAATTTTTTATCGAACCGACTTGAATACACTCAATTTTGATCGATCTTACTCAAATTATATCAATTTTTCATCAATTTCACTCGATTTCACTTTGTTTATTGAATTTTATTCAATCTCAATCAAACTTATTCATTTTGTTATCGATCTAACAAATCTAACGATATGAAATTATGACTTCATCAATCTCACTAAAATTCACTCAATTTTTTATCGAACCGACTAGAATACACTTAATTTTGATCGATCTTACTCAAATTATATCAATTTTTCATCAATTTTACTCGATTTCACTTGGATTTATTGAATTTTATTCAATTCCACTTTGATTTATAATTTGAGTAAGATCGATCAAAATTGAATGTATTCAAGTCGGTTCGATAAAAAGTTGAGTGAATTTTAGTTAGATTGGTGAAATCATAGTTTCATATCGTTAGATTTGTTAGATCTATGAAAAAAATAAATCTTTTAAATTTACATTTTATTTGCTGAAATCATAGTTTCATAGTTCCGGGTTCATGGAACCCTATATCGTTATCCACCTTTTAAATTTACAAATTTTACATTTTATTTGATGAATCTTAATTTCCAAAATTTGTTAGGTTACGTTGCCAACATTCGAAATCCAATATCCACCTTTCAAATTTCTATTTCAGTAAGATGGTAACTAACACACAATGATAACTAACACAAAATGGAAACAAACACAAAATTGAAACAAACACAGAATCCGTATGACCATCCAAAAAAACATCTGGACCATCAAAAACGAAGCAGGATCCGTATGAGGTACCATCACCACCGTTATTTTTTTTTTATCAAAACCCTTCACAAAAATATCTCTTTCATTTTCAACATTTTCTTTTCTCTCTCTCCCAATTTGAGCCGCATCACCAAACTAGGGTTCCATCACGAGAAGGTAAACACCAACTAGCTGATCTGTTATGAGAATGGATGCTGGTGGTGATGATGCTGGTGCTGGTGATTCAGGTAGAATTTGGTGGAGATTTGACTGAAATTTGTGGTTGGTGATTTTTGCTTGTTGTAGTTGTTAATTGTGGATTTTTTTAGCATCATTGTTGCTGCTAAAGTGCGTTGATTTGGGTTTGTTCTCCTGATGTTTTCTTAGGTTTGAAAAGTGATGGAAATTAGGATGAACATTTTGATCACCTCCACGGATGCCGTCACTAACCTTCTGATGGTTTGATAAGGGCTACTGGTTTTATGCTTGCTGTTATTTATGGTTACAGAGATGTCGTTTTAGATCTATTTTACATCTATATGTTTCCTTGAATGAGAACAATCTGTGTTCACTTCTTGATTTTATGTTTTTATTTGGAAATTGTACTTTGTTTAAGATCTGCAACTATGGGTACAGTTTTATCGATGCATGGATTTTGTTTGTCAAGGTGTATTTTTGTTTTCCATTTATGTATTGGCTTTTACTAAATCTGCAGGCAGGACATGATTGAATTCATAATGGTAATGGGTGAGTTGAGGGAAATGGGAATAGTGAAGCATCTGCTACTGCATCAATGAAAAATGGGTAGGAACTATGATTTTTGTATCAATTTTTTTTTATCGTTTTAACTATGTTCAATGATTTACACAGTTTCTTACTGTCCCTGGATATATATCTTTAGCATCTCTTAAATGGGTTTTCTCTCGTCTAAGGTTGATCCACAAATGAAAGTGTTAGATTGGGCTTCAAAAAGTTTAGTCGAGATCAAGCCATTCATTCTGCATCTCATGAAGACCATTTCAATTCCTAGGCTGCTTGTCCAAGACAATGACCGCAGTTGCCATGGTTCCCAGTGATGTGATTTTATATAGTGGTAAAAAGAGGTTCGATTCTCGAACTTGTGAAGGTAACGATTTTAGAAAATATTGGATGTAATCTAAACTAATAAAAATCAGGAAAATACACTAGAGATGATTTTTAGAAAATATGGAGAAAACTAGGAATCAGGAATCAGTTATTTCTAACAATTCATGTGATTGATCATGTAATTCTTTTTAACAATTTAATTCAAGTTTGCCAAAAATATGTTTCCTAAAAGAATAATTGTAAATCCTAAGCATGAGACATCAAGAGTAATTAACTAAGCATGACCCATCAAAAGAGAACACAACTATTTAATAAAAACATTTTTTTCTAATTTAAATCCATGCAAATAATAATAAAAGAATTATAAATAATTATTAGAAAATAATTAAATCACATAAAATTGAGAAAAATACCTTATCCATCATCCCAGTAAATAAACTTACCCCATGGTGAAGAAAACTTGCTCAAAAGTTGATTTCATTGCTCAAAATATTGATTACAAGGGTAAAGAATAGTGCAACTGCTGAACAGATACGTATATAAGTGTCACAGAACAGGGTTCAGCTGTTACAAAGAGCTTTAAGCAACAGAACGTTCAAAACTTAACGCAACAGGAGCAGAGCTGCAAAAGTGGAACAACAACACTTATAAATGTTACTGAGTCGTCTTCTTCGGTGATGGTGGATGAAGAACACGCCGGCCGGAGCACCAGCAGGTCACCGGCGGCGCCGGAACTTCACCGGATTTCTTCTGAATCGCTCCCTAGGCTTCTGTCCTCGTTTATGAAGCTTGTAAACTCTTTATATAGTACTTAGGAACTCTCTGGAACATCCCAATCCCATTATAATTCGGTTAATCACCGTGTAAATCCTGTTTCTATCCAAACAGGAACAACAACTCTTTTCCGGCCAAATACATGATTCTATGGCCCAAATTACTCGGCTCTGATGCTTCTAATAGGTTATACGGACCTTTAATTAGATTGGGTACTTATCAATTTGCTGAAATCCCATCAAATTTGCGATTTGATTTGAGTCCTGTTTGCCGATGAAGCTTTGACCTGGTCAACTGGGTTTGACTCGGTCAACTGACTTTGACCGAGTTGACTGGGCCGAGTTGACCCGCTGAGTTGGTCCGATCCAGCTCATCCCGATCCAAGGGTGACCCAATCCAAAGTGTGGGTGCCTTGATCCATTTTCCCGGGTGCTTTGAACACTTTTTGAGCCAATTTTTCCACAAATCTTTATTCTTCTAATGTACCTACAAAAGCAATAAAACACGTAATAGACACAAAATCGAATACTAACTCACTAGAAATTAAGGTGCAAATTAGACACTAAAATGTGTCTATCACCCAGCACCAGCAGAAGAGCAGTACTTCCCACTAAGAGGTTTGTTATTTGTTCCAGTACTTTGCTTAACTCAATTTCCTGTTTGACGTTACGTCTGATACTACAGAATGATTTACCTGGTTATTGTTAGGTTTATGTGTCATTTTAAACTTACAGTGATCTATGCAGATAATACATTACTTTGAGGTGAGAATCTTTTGCGGAGGAAACAAGGACGCAACTACAGGAAAGGTAAAATCTTTGTTCAGAATATTTTTCGAGTTAAAGCTAATGGTATCTGACTTCTTATATGAGGATGATGCACAACTTTCTGTTTATGTGCTTAAGTTAATTGGTGTTTGAACCTGTTAATGAGATTGTAAGTTAACTGATCTGTCCGTTTTTGAAGGAGTATTGTTGAACATTTGGAGTTCATTTGGAGACTACTGGGTGCTTGAGGTATTTTCATTACTATACCTCATATCCTATCAACTGTGATAGAAGGGATGTCGTTATATTTTACAAAGTATATTTCATTACTATACCTCTGCATTTACAAAGTATTTTGACGAAAAACATGGATTTTATGCAGGCTGTGAAAAACGGAGACACAATTTTTATGTGTCAATACTTGTTTACCGGAAGTGAAACTACTTCTGTTTGGCTTGAGGTAAGACATTGATTGGTTAATGGTTCTTGTTGAGAAGATAATTTTTTGGGTTTTCAAGTCTGAGGTGCTAATTAGAACTTGGAGAAATGACCTACCTGGTTGCATTGGTATTTTAAACTGAACTCTAAGTTAAATGTTAGCTTCCTTCATTCCATCTTACCTTTTAAATTCTAAGTTCAGTCGGTTTCCCTTGTATACAAACTTTCAAGTTGAGCGTAAGTTTAAGCCAAGGCACCATGTTTTTTTCATGTCTGATCTAAAATTATTTCTATCATTTTCTTATCAACTATAATATTTTTTAGCAGGTATCTGAGGTGAAGGGGGATGATGTTGTCTGTGTCGTAAAGAACTCAGCTACTTTGTCTGGGGCATTGTTCACTTTGCATGTCTCTCAGGTTCACATTGATTTGCCAACCTTGACTGAGAAAGATAAAGGAGTAAGTGTTGTTCTATCTGCAATTATTTTGTCTTCTTGTAGATATCAAAGCAAAGGATGTAGAGAGGTTCCGTTATCTGCAACATTGTTGAACAGTAGTGGCACTTGATGATGTTTTAACTTAGTTCAGATATATCACATGGGACGTTATAAGTCTACTAAATTTTACATAATCTTTTACGTAATTCTTCATTTATAACTATTTCAGGTGATACGCACATGGGGCGTCAAAAACAGTATTGACTTTCTCTCACTATCATATACTCGACATGCTGAAGATGTCCGCGAAGTAAGTAACTCCTATAATTAATATTCTAAAAACGCAGGAAGACTTTCATCTTGGAAGGATCCCAACTCAATTTGGGATATCAGCTGGGAAGTCTAGCCCAACTCAATTCATGACTAATACTTTGCCTTGATGCATTCATGAAGGCGATTTCCATAGAAGGATTTCAGCTTGCAGTATGGTTACAGATTATGTTATTAATACACAATAGAATAATTTTTAGCGATTAAATGTATACTCATGTAGTATTGCAATGGTCCCAAAATGCATATCAGTGATGTAATGGTCGGAAGAACACAATAGAGTAATTTCTACTTCTGTAGTGGGTAAATTGAAGAAAATGTATACTCTAATCATTCAATTAGAGATGTTTTAAGATGATAATAAATTTTAATAATTTAGACATTAGTTTTTCACTCACTACCTCGAATCCCGATATTTCCGGTTAAGCAATAGGATTGGAATATAATATGTGATTGATTTTAGTTTGATAAAATTTCAGGGTGTATTCATATTAGATTTGTTTAGTGTTGTAATTGAACTTCCAACATATAGAAACATCATTTTGTTGCTTATATTTCAATTGTCACAAAAAATATTTTTTGTGGACCTTGACTACAAATATTTTGCTTTGACTTACTTTCATTTATGGACCTTAACTACAAATATTTGACCAAAAATGGAGTAATTAAACATAAACATAATTTTCGTTTTATAAGTCTAAAACACACACATAATGATCCTTAAATTTTTTATCTGGCGAATAGAAAAACAAAAATATCTGATCCAATGGATATAAATATAGATTTAGGAAATCATTATTCTTTGGATTTTTTTCTCAGGTTATTAGTTTTGTTTTCTTCCATAAATACATACTCTTCGATATTAAAATATATGAATATTTTACTAATTAAAATATGTATAATATTTAGACAAAAATAATTAAAAAATAATCAAAAAGGGTGTTATAACCAAGTATAATCGTATTAAAATGGACAAATACGATTTTTTTCCAATGAGTCACACGGATCACAATCCGTATGACTAGATAGAACTAGGTATAAAGCGTTGATGGATTTTGATCACACGGTCTATCTTTCTCCCTCAAGTAATTCATTTTTGAACATGTGGTGGTGGCTTAAACTTAGTTGCTGAGAGAGGTTTGAGCAACCAATTCATTTTCTGTTGCTACGAGCCTGTGCCTCAAAGTGAATAGCTACATGATCACTTTTTTAGATGTTATAAGTTACTTGAAAAACGGATCCAGCAATTAAACATATTTGGTCGTGGCTCAAACTTAGTTGCTGAGAGAGGTTTGAGCAACCAATTTATTTTCTTGTTGCTACGAGTCGGTGCCTCAAAGTGAATAACTATATGATCAACTTTTAGCTGCTATAAGTTACTTGAAAAACATATCTAGCAATTAAACATATTTGGTTGTGGCTCAAACTTAGTTGCTGAGAGAGGTTTGAGCACCCAATTCATTTTCTGTTGCTACGAGTCGGTGCCTCAAAGTGAATAGCTACATGATCAACTTTTAGCTGCTATAAGTTACTTGAAAAACAAATCTAGCAATTAAACATATTTGGTTGTGGCTCAAACTTAGTTGCTGAGAGAGGTTTGAGCAACCAATTTATTTTGTTGTTGCTACGAGTCGGTGCCTCAAAGTGAATAGCTACATGTTCATTATTTTAGTTGCTATAAATTACTTGAACAAAGGATCTAGCGATTAAGTGTATTTTTTTCGTTGCTAAATAATAGTGGACACATGTTTATTGCCGCCAAAATTTTTGGCAGTTGCAATTTTAGACGCTTAAACTGTTTAAGCGACTAAATTTTCGAGCTCTTGCTAAGATTTTAGACGCTTAAACCCGTTTTTCTTGTAGTGATTATACCAGGTTTGGGTTATAGCCAAGTCTTCTGCTGAATCAAATGTTGCCATGGTTGAAGAAATAGGTATGAAATGAATTAGAAAGAGGAGATGAATAAACGAAATTTGTAGAGTGTATGAAACTGGTGTATGTGATATTTTGCAGATACCTTTTTTGTATTTATAGGATATAGAGAAAGACTTAACGGCTAGTTTTTCAAACCACTTTATACTTTAAATTATTTCTCTCTATCCTTTTTTGATTGTTCAAGGAAAAAAAAGATCAAACAAATGGTACCAATAGATTCAAATACATACTAATATGCAAATGAGTGTCTAATTTATATGACATTGACAATAAACGAAAAAGTAAAAAAAAAATGTTTTGCTTAAACACTACAGATCGAATACTTAAAGGTCCCAAAAGTATTTTAAAAATACAAATCATGCTTGCAAAATATAATCTTCAATCGGATGTGGATCTTGGTTGGATTAACGGAGCAGAAGATGGTCTCACATTTTCCAGATCTGATCCAATTATTGATGAAGCACACTGGCCCATTGTCTGAGCATAAGTGGCAAATCCCAGCGGTTGATGTTGACGCAAATGATTGAGCTTCACGTTCAACAACTCATTCTGACTTCGGAGGTTCTGGTTTTCAAGCTCTTTTGAATTGATGTACTCCTATCGCTCCTAAGTTTCTGCTAATGTAAACTTACGCAACTGTTGCGTAAAATCACACATGTCTTGTGCAAAATTATAGGCCGCGACCTGGGATAAAATAAAACTTGATAACCTATTGAACATAATTTTAGAAAATATTCAAGTTATAATGCATTGTTGAATACTTACGTAAGGTAGTTTTTCTGGCGGGCGAAGTTGTACATGCTCAGTTGGCCGTTGAATGGTTTGTCTGATCAAGCCTCC
Organism: Papaver californicum; assembly: GCA_023531435.1. Classification (NCBI taxonomy): domain Eukaryota; kingdom Viridiplantae; phylum Streptophyta; class Magnoliopsida; order Ranunculales; family Papaveraceae; genus Papaver; species Papaver californicum. The sequence continues at coordinate 8,406 of JAJJMC010006118.1, read as the reverse complement.
ACCAATGCTGTACGTCTCAACCTCCCAATCTACTTTCGTGACATATTTGTACACGTTGGTAACATGGCGCCTATACTCATAATACACTGAGTACTCCACGGGAAGTACAAATTCACGTGCATCGATCGACTTGTCCAAGCCCTCAATATCAGCGTCGGTCAAGTTGTAGATAAGCCTGGGGGGGTTTGTAGGAACACCCCAAGTTGGGTTATTCTGCCTCCAACAATGATCTCCGAGATACATGTTGTGCTTTATCCAAGAAATGTACAATAAATAAATACCTTTTTGATAACCAAAATTAAATTGAAACAAAATTGAAATATGTCGATATTATTTAAAAACTCACGGTGCGTAGCCAAGTGAATATAACTCTGTTCCCTGAGAACTCAACAACTTTGCTTATGATTTTTTTGGGCAGATACTAAATCCATCTAACCAGGGTTGCCAGTTCACTGATTCAACAGTCAACTGCATCAGCTCAGTCCTTGTTCGAACAATGTCAACCCCTTCCTACGGCTACACACCCAGCGTTTGGATCTAGGCCATTGACGTTCAAATACTGGTGTAGGGTCATTTGGACGACAAATGCCCAGATATTCATACCCCCAATACTACAATATCAATTTATCCATTAGAATAAACATATAAGCCACAATATGTTATTTAAAAGTATTCTAAATAACAATGTCAAAAATTTACCTCCAACACCGGGAAGGGTCCGGACAATGACCTTTGTCCCCTAGATGCTTCTGCGAGGCCTGTGTACAATCTAGAAACTGCAGGAGCACCCCAATCGTACTTGTTAACCAATCCAAAATCATCAAATGCCGCCAACCATCCGGCATCGATATACGTCTTTGCGTCTGAAAAGAAGAACTGGCCCATAACAAACATAAAAAAAGCTCTTGCTACTCTATCAGTTTTGTCCCTATCATCTCTAGAGGAATCCAAATAGCTTTTCTTAAAATAATTTTTCAAGAATACTACTATTATTGAATCAGAAACCCACTCATGCGCCTTCTTTTGACTTCTTAACACCGCAGGATCACTGAGTTCCGGAAAAATATTGGTTTTCACATATCCAAATTTGTATTTGCCGGGTCATAAGGAATAGGCTGGCCAACACCAATACTTAAACCCGTCAACATAACCCAATCAAGAGGAGTGAAACCAAGCTCTCCGAACAAGAAGTGTAACGTGTTGGTCGTATCCCAAAACCGCTCCACAATATAATCAATAAGAGTATGACCTGTATCTACTATGGGTAGTGATAGTAATATACCCCATCCGGACTCATCAATTATATATTTTGCTGTATCAGCATATTCACAAATTTGTTGGTATACCTTTATGACGGATTTCAGTGATCCACGATGGTCAAACGTGAATGTGTCGTCGTTGGAATATTTGATGTTGGTCGACACATGCTCTTATGTATCCTCGACCATATTGTAATGCTCTATCCCGGGGACATTCATCGTTTCTGGTCCAATCCAGGCAGGTTCCGATTCCTCGACGACTTTTGCCTTTTTGGCCATCTTTTTCCTCCGAACCAATCACACGCTCCGACATCTGACCAAGAAAATTCATAAAACATTTCCAAATCAAAATTAAATCGTGACATTGCATAAAAATGATAATGTAGTGATCATGCGTAACAAATAATCATATGTACAAGTATCAACAAATTAAATAATTACTTCATAAATTAGAGCTTCAATTTAACGACTATCAACAAATTTAACCACAACCCATTTAAAATTAATAAACAAATTAAATAATTATATCCATAATTCATCAAATTATCAATACATTTTTATTCTCATTCAACAACATACATACACCCTAAACATTTGATTATCTACAATAACCCTTAATCATGATTCCATAATCATTGTTAAATAATGATAAGACTATATAAAAATTGTAAACAAAAACAAACATCTAAATTTTATTAACTAATTTAACTATAAAATCATAAAAAAATATTAAAAAAAAGTTAATTTGAATATTTTTTGGTTAAAAAAATACCTTGTTTGATCTTGGGAAAGTTTAGCGAAGTAGGGTAGACGAAATTGGAAAGTTAGGAGCTCGTTTAGTGATTTTTTAGGCGGTGAAAAATGAAACAGGAGAACAAAAGGAGAATAAACAGGAGAAGAGTGCGGCTTGTCACAAGGGTGCACCAAATGGCTCAACACATGGCTAACTCCCCCTTGTGCACCACCTTGGCTAGCCCCTTTGGCTAAATGGCTAGCCTCCCATTCTAGAATCTTCTCTCATTTGTCCTTTTTCTTAGAACATTCTAGAATAGTGTAGATATTTATGGATAAGAGTGGAATAATATAGAAGTAGATCCTAGCCATACACTTGTATAGATCTTAGATAATCTTCTAGAACATTCTTGGCTCCCAACTAATATAAATAAGGATGCCATTCTCCTTTGTAATCATCCAATAATCCAATAATCCAATAATCCAACAATCCAAGTATTCAAGTAAAGAGAGCAATACACACTTATTTCTCTCATTCAAATTATTCTCTCTTATTCTTGAGTGTTCTTGAGCGTTCTTGAGTTTCTTGTGAGTTTTGATCTTAAGTAGTTACATAAAGTTGTGTTAAACTTTGTTTGGGAGGCTTACTTATCTAGTAACGGAATTCTAGACAAGTGCCGCACGGAGTAAAGCCGAGACGAATGACCGACCCCGTGACAATTGGTATCAGAGCTAAGTTCACACTACTCTCGGTAAGATCTCTCACTATGTCTTCAAATGATGCAAATGTTGTTATCACTAACGTTGATAATGAGAAGGCTCATAAGAAAAAGAAACAACGGGATAGGTCAGTGGACCCCCGTATAGATGCTCATGTTGGATCATTGGAAGAAAAGGTTTCTTCCAATATAGAGATGGTAGAAAAGTTGAATATGGAATTTGGGGAAGCCATGGATCAACAAAATGCTACCATAGAAGATATGGAGAAATCGATGGAGGTCTCTTTTGAGACGTATCGGAAAGAGATGGGTGCACATGTGAAGATGCTGCAAGCTCAAATTGATGAGATAAAGACCCTGATCCGAGGAGGTGCGGTTCGTGGACCATCTAGAGTGAGGGTGCCAGAATCAAAGGAATACGCTGGTGCAAGGGATGCCAATGAGCTGGGAAATTTCCTATGGAACATGGAAAGGTACTTCAGGGCCACGAACCTTGATGACGAGCAAGAAAAGGTTGACATTGCGACCATGTACCTGACTGAAGAAGCACTATTGTGGTGGAGGAGAAAATATGCAGAAATTGAGAGGGGAGCCCGTTCCATCACTACTTGGGAAGAATTCAAGAGGGAATTTAAAGCCATGTTCTATCCAGAAAATGTTGAACACAAAGCCCTGGACAGACTTCAAAGTTTGAAGTGTTCAGGTACAATTTCTGAATATTTCAAACATTTTAATTCAATTATGTTAGACATATTGACAATGGAAGATGATGACCGCTTCTACCACTTTAATCGTGGATTACCTCGTTGGGCTTCTATGGAACTTCAACGAAGAGGTATTACTGACTTGTCCACCGCTTTAAGCACCGTTGAGAAACTTGATGAGTTCTCAAACAAACCTGAGCAACTTGCCAAGGACAAGTCATCCAAGCCGTTTCAAGAAGAAAAAGGTGGGGGAGACAAGAGTTATCATGATAAGCTACAGTCGAGCCGTGAAGGGTCCAAGACGAACAATGGGTGGAAAGGAAAGCAAGATAACCGTGCGAAGAAATGCTTCATTTGTAGAGGTGAACATCTTGCTTACTGTTGCCCTAAGAGAAACGTGCTCAACTCCTTGATTGCGGAACAAGAGGAGAAGACCGAGGAACCACACTTGGGATCCATTCGGTTAAGCGCAATCAAAAGACAGCCCAAAGAACAACAACCAGCACCAAGGAAAAGTGCAAGCAAGGGATTTATGTCTAAACGAGCAGAAGACCAAGGCTATGGTCGACTCAGGCGCAACACACAACTTCATCTCTAAAGGAGAGGCCGAAAGGTTGAAGTGGAAGGTCGAGGAAGACTCGAGCACAATAAAGACAGTAAACTCAGCAGCCATACCGGTTCAGGGAGCGGCCAAGGGGTTCGACATGAAGGTTGGTGCTTGGAGAGGAATTACTGACTTTATGGTGGTAAAGATGGACGATTTCAGAGTTATCCTTGGGATGGAATTCTTGGATCGTGCCAAAGTTACGGTGGTGCCCTGCCTCGTAGTAGTTAGCATCAGTGACGAGAAGTCTCCATGTGTGATTCCAGCCACCCGGACCAAGGATACTTGCTCGAGTGCACTGTCGGCTCTACAACTAAAGAAGGGTGTTCAGAAGGGAGAACCCACCTTTGTAGCAGTCATCATTGAGGAAAGCGAAGAACTGGTCGAGGTCGTTCCATTGGAGGTGCAAAAAGCTTTGCAGGAGTATCAGGACGTGATGCCAGCCGAATTGCCCAAGAAACTACCACCTAAGAGGGAGGTGGATCATCAGATCGAGCTGGAACCTAGAGCAAAGCCGCCCGCCATGGCCCCATACCGCATGGCCCCGCTAGAATTGGAGGAGTTGAAGAAGCAACTCAAGGAATTGTTGGATGCCGGCTACATCCAACCTTCCAAGGCCCCTTACGGAGCCCCGGTGCTGTTTCAAAAGAAGAAGGATGGAAGTCCTCGGATGTGCATCGACTACCGATCCTTGGACAAGGTCACCATGAAGAACAAGTATCCAATTCCCCGAGTTGAAGACTTGTTCGACCAATTGGGTAGTGCTCGATACTTCACGAAGCTGGACTTGAGGTCGGGATACTATCAAGTTCGAATAGCAGAAGGGAACGAGCCAAAGACCACATGTGTCACGAGGTACGGAGCTTACGAATTTTTAGTTATGCCTTTTGGTCTAACCAATGCTCCTGCCATATTTTTCACTTTGATGAACAAGTTCTTCCACCTATATCTCGATCGGTTCGTAGTCATGTACCTTGACGACATCGTCGTGTATATCCACACTTTGGATGAGCACCTCAAACACTTGCGGGTCGTGTTCCAAGTACTGAGGGAGAACTCTTTATATGTGAAGAAGGAGAAATGCAGCTTCGCTCATCCCAAAGTGTCCTTCCTTGGACATTTGATAGACACATTTTAGTGTCTAGATTGCACCTTAGTTTCTATTAAGTTAGTATTCGATTTTGCAAATATTACGTGTTTTTATGCTTTTGTAGGTACATTAGAAGAATAAAGATTTGTGGAAAAATTGGCTCAAAAAGTGATAAAGGCACCCAAGGACAAGTGTTATTGGCACCCCAAGAATGGATAAGGGACACCCTAGGATCGGCCGATTCAACCCAACGAGTCAACCCAGCGAGTCAGCGAGTCAACTCAGCCGAGTCGCCGAACCAACTCATCGGGTTTTCCTGTTTCAAACAGGAAAAGGAATTGGTTATCAGAGTTACGAATTTTGTGGTTGTTTTCGACAATTAAAGGTAACCCATTGCAACTAGAGTTCAGAGCAATCGAGAAGCAGCAGAGAATCCCGGAAAATCAGCTCGAAAAATCATGAACTTGGCCGGAATCCTGTTTCGATTGGGAATGGAATTTGTGAGTTGTTTGAGAGAGTTCTATTAGGTTTAGAACTCTCCCTAGGGTTTGTAGACCCTATATATACCAACAGAAGCGAAAAAAATTGAGCGCGCAGCCCTAGAGATTAATTCTGAAGAATTCCGGCCAACTTCCGTTACCGCCGATCACCTGCTACTGCACCGGCCGGCGTGTTCTTCATCCAGCCATCATCGGAGAAGACGACTCAGCAACGTCTACATCTGTTGCTGATTCAAACTGTTCTGTTGCCTGTTCTTTCTTTTCCTTTGTTGCTTAGAACTTTCTGTAACAGCGGAACCATCTTCTGTAACGCATATACGCGTATCAAATCTGCTGTTACACCATTATTCAACCTTGTAATCGATATTTTGAGCAATGAAGAGATCTTTTGAGCAAGTTTTCTCCACCATGAGCTAAGTTTATTTACTGGGATGATGGAGGAGGTTTTTCTCTCAATTTTATGTGGTAAGTCTATTTTTAATTAATTATTTACAATTCTTACTTGTTAAAATTGCATAGTTTCGGAATAGAAAAACGGTTTTCATTCAGTAGTGGTGTTTTTGTTTGATGGTCATGCTGGGTTGACAACCTCTGATGTCCCAAGCTTGTGATTTACCTCTACTTGTTTGCATAAAAACCTATTTTGGCAATATTTGAGCTTAATTTATTTAAAAGAATTGCATGATTAATCACATAAATTGTTAGAAATAACTGAATCTTGATTCCTAGTTTTCTCCATATTTTCTAAAAATCATCTCTAGTTTATTTTCCTGATTTTTGTTTAATTAGATTAATTTTATTATTTAATTAGATTAATTTTTGGCGCCGCCGACGTGGACTTGTGTTTAGGTTTAGGGTTTTAGATTTATTTTTAGGTTCTTATTTTTTTTTAGTTTTATTATTTTACTTTGTTCTATTTTACGTTTCTTTTGGTATTTCTCTTTGTGCTATAGGTTGAATTTTTGATCGAAAAGGGAAGTAAGCCAAAGTTTTGGAATTAAAGCTAAAGACTTGGAGTTAAAGGGAAAAGCTTAAAGAACGAAAAAGAAGATCGAAGATTTTATTTTTCTTAATTAGATTTTTAGTTTATTTTAATTAGTTTTAATTAGTTTAGAAAATTGTATTAGGTTTTTTTTTTATTATTTCTATAATTTTTGTTTTATTTTCGGACACTTTTTGGACTTTCTTTTGGACATTTTTGGACACTTTTGGACACTTTATTTATTTTTAAACCCTACAGAAGGGTAGTTTTAAATATCAAACTGTATGTAGGGAAGGACGACAATTACGATATTGTCTCGGCCCCTCGGGTTCGAACACTATTGAAAAGGTTATTAGTGGCCCGAGTCGACTTCAACGGTTCGTCACCCGAGGTAGGTACACTTCGTCAATCCACGAATCATCTGTCAGTGGGTTTTCTGGACGTGATGTGATTTTATATAGTGGTAAAAAGAGGTTCGATTCTCGAACTTGTGAAGGTAATGATTTTAGAAAATAATGATTTAAACTAATTCTAGAAAATTCCAGGAGTAAGAAAAAGACTAAATAACCTAAATATGATTTTTAAATAATTTTAAACGTACCAGGAATCAGGAATCAGGTAAATCTAACAACCTATGTGATTAATCAGATAATTCTTTTTAAATTAATTAAAGCACAAATAATTGCCAAAGTTGGTTTTGTTATGTTAACAAACAGAGGTAAATCACAAGCATGGACTATCAAAATTAATTAACTAAGCATAATCCATCAAGCAAAAGCACAACTGTTGAAAGAAAACCTTTTTACTATTCAAAACTATGCAATTCTAATAATAAAAGAATTATAAATAATTATTAGAAAATAATTAAATCACATAAAATTGAGAAAATTACCTTATCCATCATCCCAGTAATTAGACTTAGCCCATGGTGAAGAAAACTTGCTCAAAAGTTGATTTCATTGCTCAAAATATTGATTACAAGGTTGAATAACGCTGTAACAGCTGATTTGATACGCTTATAAGCGTTACAGGAGAGGGTTCAGATGTTACAGAAGAGTTTAAGCAACAAAGGGTTTAAAGCAATAGACAACAGAAAAATTCAAATCAGCAACACTTATAAATGTTACTGAGTCTTCTTCTCCGGCAGTGATGGATGAAGAACAGCCGGCCGGTGCAGTAGCAGTGACCGGACGGTGACGGAATAGTTGCCGGAATTCTCTATTTTCTTTTCTAGGTTTTTGTAGTCGATTCTCTTGGCTTCTCTTGGTATTTATAGATATTAAAAACCCTAGAGAGAGTTCTAAACCTAATAGAACTCTCTAGAATAGCCCACAAATCCCAATCCGAATCGAAACCCAATTCCGGCCATATACATGATTTTTCAACTGATTTCACGGGATTTTTTTGCTGTTTCTCGATTGTTCTAACTTGTATGGGATATCTACTAATATTTGGAACAATCTGGAAGCGAAAGAACACGTTGATTTTACGTTGACAGTGGACACAGTTGAGCCCGATGAGTTAACCCGGTGACTCGGCCCGATCCAGCTCGCTGGGTTGACTCGCCTGGTTGACCCGCTGGGTTGACCCGATCCAGGGGTGCCCCAATCCAAAGTGTGGGTGCTTTGATCCATTTTCCCGGGTGCCTTGAACACTTTTTTAACCAATTTTTCCACAAACCTTTATTCTTCTAATGTACCTACAAAAGCATAAAAACACGTAATAGACACAAAATCGAATACTAACTCACTAGAAATTAAGGTGCAATTTAGACACTAAAATGTGTCTATCAAATACCCCCAAACTTACTATTTTG
>JAJJMC010006106.1:15948-29155 GCA_023531435.1 Papaver californicum | reverse complement strand
GGAAACCAGTACTCCATTACTCCATTAACTGCTTCAGTCTTACCACTATTTTGTAACTTTCTTATCATGGGGTGTTGCCACGTCGCATGTTGCTGTAACCACCAGACCAAAACCCCATGAAGAATCCCCCCATGTAATTGTTTTGATTTCTCGTAGAGTTAGTGGAGTCATGGACTCAAAAAACGTGAGTTTTTTGTAAGATAATACTATCGATGAGTTTATGTCAATACAGTATGGTAATGGCCTAATATTGGCGCTAGTAGGAAGGGGCAAGGCTGACACGAGTGAAGAAAGGGAAAAGGGGTAAAGGCTAGCGATGTGGCTAGGCGTCAAGGCTGATGCTGGTGCTAGCGCTAGCACTACTGGGGCCTATTTGTCTTTGTTGGCTTTTAGCACATATGTATACTACTTATTTGGGTTGGTAGTGTGGCTAGGGTTTGCTAAGGCTGTCATTTGCTAGTGCCATGGTTATTTCCTATGCACCACTAGCTTTGGCATTTATTAATGTTGTGGCCATATTTATGGCCTGTTTAGGGTTTTTCAATTGTATGAGATTTAATGCTAGCATTTATGCAGTGTATACAGAACATTTTCAAGAGATTCAGCTGTGGAAGTTTGCAACTTGAGATAATGTTTGATGCGACTCTACAATTAGATGGTATGCATCTAATTCGCGCTTTCATTCAGAGACGACATAGCATTCATTCTGAATGTTCATTATTTTGCATAATAGGTGTATTCTGATTAATGCAGATAATTAATATGGATGCGCATGAAATAACGAAGGTTTAGCCGGTAAAGCCCTGAAATTTCGAAGGCACATACATATATAAAAAATCTACAAGGATAATGCATCTATAAGCTAGTGGCGTGGTTATTGCCTATGCACCACTAGCTTTGGCATTTATTAATGTCGTGGCCATATTTATGGTCTGTTTAGGGTTTCTCAATTATATGAGATTTAAAGCTAGCATTTATGCTTAGCTTTTAATGCAGTGTATACAAAACATTTTCAAGAGATTCAGCTGTGGAAGTTTGCAACTTGAGATAATGTTTGATGCGACTCTGAAATTAGATGATATGCATCTAATTCACGCTTTTATTCGGAGATTACATAGCATTCATTCCGAATGTTTATAATTTTGCATAATCAGTGTATTCCGATTAATGCAGATAATTTATATGGATGCGTATGAAATAACGAAGGTTCAACCGGGTAAATCCCTAAAATTTCGAAGGCGCATACATATATAAAAAAGCTACAAGGATAATGCAACTATAAGCTAGATATGCTTTCTTAATTCTTTTGCAGAATGTAAGATAGTAACTGATGCGTGTCGTAAGTGCAACAAATTACTCAAGATATTTCCCACTAATTAACTAGTAATATAGCGGTAGTAAGAATTATTCCCTCAGAAAGCTGTGTAATTGATAGGTTATTTAGATTAGAAAAACTATAGTAAAAGTAAATAATAAGGGGGATTAGTTTAATTAACTAAAAAGAACAATAAAAAGATAATAAGAAAGAAAGAATGATTAAGAATTCCTTCGTCGTTACCAAACGTTGAATGAATTAGTACTTATCCATCTTTAATTAGAACCATTCATCACCAAACGTAGAATAGCATGTACGCTTAGTTATCTCCAAAAATCCTTGTATCACCGGATAATAGGTACGCTTAGTCACCGGATTTTATCCAACTGAGCCGCCTTGAGGTTACAAGGTGTAACTTGATCAAACGCTTTAAGATTTGTGAATTTAGGTTTGATCACAGTAGTTAGACTCAGTAAGCTCGGTCCACTTGCCAATGTTGTCTTCGCACATGATTGCTCCACAGAATCCCTATGCAAGGTCTCACGTTCTCTACTTGTGTAGGAGATGCTCGACAATTACGGATCGCTCAACTTTCTACTAGCAATAGAATGGCCAATAGAGTAATCTAGTGTGCACTCCAAACAATCTAAGAAATCAATCATAAACTCTAGAGATAGTGAAAACAAACGATGATGATAATAACTTCAAACAAACTTGTATTAACTAATAAAACTTCACGCTTAGAACATTGAATTCATCCTTAATCAATAATAATTAGCTACTCATGATACAAGAAAGAAGAAGAAATATCATGGTTTCCCCCAAAAGGGGTAAACCCTAGAATATGAAATAAAGTTTCTTTTCTCTCTATGTAAAACCTAGGTCTAAGAATTATGTTTATCTCTCTATCCATCTCCAAAAGTATTAGAAGAGTCTCTTAAATAGATATCCCAAGTTGTAGAGGTTCCCGTGCTCAAATCCCGGTAATACTAGTTTTGGATACTCAAAAATATCATAAAAACCCGTCAAAAATACCTAGCTCTTGTATATGCCTTGATGGCCCGACCATCCGAGAAAATTATTACTTTATGGATTTTCTTTTATCGATGGCTTGACCCTCCGAGACAAGTCTGAACTTGTTTTTCTTATAACTTCTTCATATGAAGTCGGAATGATCTCAATCTTTCTCCATTGGCTTCGTTTCTTCGTTATCTTCAATATGGTGATGAAAAAAAATCCTGAGTTTGGGTGACTTACACTTGGTATTTGGTCCTTCTACCTTTGTAACACTTCCCTTCATGCATAATCTAACACTTTGTGGCTCCTTTTTGGATGATTCACCTAATAAAAGCATAAACTAAAAACAAACGTAATATACAATAATTCACAATAAATCTAGCAAATACTAGCATGAAATTGATACTCTAAACATGTAAAATATGCACTTATCATTAACATGTATCCATAATTCTGATGCGGGGTCAGGAATTTATACATATTTATTCATGTCTCTGCAGCTAGGCAAAAAGCAATATTATAATTTTCTCCCTTGTTAAAAACTCACCATCAACATTACCATAGAAAAAGATTGCAAGCAATTAGCAGATATAATTAGGGGTGTGCAGCGGTCTGATCCGGTGGTTTTTTGGCTGCCCCAAACCAACCCGACTATTATGCGGTTTATCAAAATATCAACCCAAACCGGACCATTACTTTGTCCAAACCGATATGACCCAAACCGTTACTCATCGGTCCGGTTTGGGTCGGTTCAACGGTTTAAAATGCGCTTACAAATTTATTAGGCCCTTTAAAAGAATCAGGGCCCAAATTAAGTTTAGCCCATATTTTGCCACATGGGCTGAACAGTTAAAGCAACTGCATACTTTTTTTTAACTAAAATTAACCTGCAATATAATCATTTACACCAGAAAAATATACGAAATTTAAATCTTAATAAATCAAAAGATAAAAAAAAATATATTCTTTTGAATCAGTAGTGTTTTTAACAGTGCAAGAGGGCGGTACTTGGAACAAGGTCTATTACAAAAATTAAAATGGAGTTCATAGTTAGAACAATGTCCATCACAAAACAAAAGAGTTGAGATCCACAGTTAGCCGCTTTGTATGAACTACGAACTAAAGGCTAACCGAAATGCCTTTGTGTTTGAAGTCTTTCCATCACCAACTCCTCCAAAATCTTTCAAAGATGCCACCATGTGTTTTCGACAATGTAATCAAATGATTTGGCTCTTCTAAATAATAAACTTACTAATCCAAATAGTAAAACCAATAATACATGTCATAAAAAAATTTACACTATATTATAATCCATATGATTTATAACATGAAGCATGAAACAAGCTAAAACTTAATTGAAACATATATATGCAAAAACAGATCAGGAGGGATTACTTAAATTCTTGAAATACAAAGTATATCTACACACCCCATTTGTATTATTTTACACCCATATAGTATATACCCATCGGTTTGATTGGGATAGTCGGGTTTTGGATCCCTCAACCCGCGCCCCAACCCTATGGGTTCGGGTTTTACAAATACCAACCCAACTCGCCCCAATATATATCCGGTTTGGAGTGGTTTGGCAATCGGTCCGGGCCGGTTCGGTTTGGGGCGGGCGGGTTGGTCTACCCGTGAACACCCTTAGATATAATAAACAACAAAGACACAAAGGCTCTTTGGCAAGCAGAAAACACAATCAACAAGGCTATGCTTATCCGAAGAACCTCCCACATGCACATGTACAATATATTAATAGGAAAATTAACACAACGGCGGACAAAATGGGAAAGACAACTAGAATTCGAAGCATTAAGTATATATCTACACATAGGCAACAACAAATCTACAAGTCCACTATTAACTGTAATATTTTTAAAGAGCAAGAAATTGCTAACATGTTGTTTCATATTAATTAAGAACCCTCAATTGGGGAATACTCTCACAAATTGGGGGATACTCACGGTTACATAAGGAAGAATTTTGGTTAAGGGGTATTTCTTTTAATGATGAAATATCCATACTACCCTTTACACTAATAAAAACAAAAAGAAAACCTAATAAGTATCCCCCCTTCATTTACACTATTCAATACTGACTCCTCCCCTTCTTCTTCATTTCATCGTCGATTCTAAAATTTTCTTCGTCGATTAATTCCTTATATAAAAATGACTAGAATAAAACAACGTTATAGGCCATGCCCTGATCTCGGAGCTGGAATTGCGTCTCAAAATAAAGCAAAACAAGTTTTGAAAGGTGAATTCCATGCAATTACAAATCAAGAAGAGGAAGAGAACTCCAACGATCAACCACTCAGGGAAATGGCTCCGGAGAAAAGGTGAGTGATTCCATCAGATTGAACTTTTTAGATTATGATTGAATTTTTTAGGTTTTAAATCAAAAACTAGGTCAAAATTAGGTTTACAGAGTTACAGTTAGCACTGGTTATAATTTGAATGCAATATGATTGTTATTGTCGGTATTGGTTTGTGGATAAACGCAATACTGACTTCCACAATCGGTATTGTTTGTTGTATGAATTCAATACCGATTGTTGTATGCAATGCCAATTCTCTTTTAACCAATGCCGACTGTTTGATTTTGTATTGTGTGAAACTCTGGAATAAATTTGATCACAGTTGGCACTGTCGTGTGATACTATGCAATATCGACTGTTAGTTTACCTACGCTGATTCTATTTTAACCAATGTCGATTCTATAATTCAATGTCGACTCCTAGGTTATAATGCATAGTCCATTGATGGGATTTGATGTTTATGTTTATTATTTAGGACGAAGAATAAAGCCAATAGAGGGTTAAAGAAACTTGCATCTTTGAAAGGAAATAATGTTGACGCCTCTCCAGCGTCCCTTCCAAACCATCATGGTGGCACTAAACGATTAGGGGAAAACAACCGAGGTGCTGATAACCCCCTAAGGAATCGTAGTATTCTCTGCATTTGTGAATCTACTGAAGAGGAGTTGATATTAGAAAAATCTCAACCCGAAGAACAAGAAATTCTGGAAGAAGAACAAGTTCAAGGAAAGAGAAAAGGCAAAGTAGCACCTAAAGTAAAAGGGGGCCATATACCCGATAAAAAACTAATGCTACCTAACCGCGAGGATGGCCAATTTTAGGGTGAACCGGATGAAAATGAACTCTTATTCGGCTATAAATATTCGTAGGCTCATATAGTCTATAAAACATATGTAAGATTATCCGTATTTTGTCATGTATAATTATTAATTTTATGATCATTCATTTATGTTTTTGTACGTTTTCATTTTGTATGATCATGAGAATACAATACGTATCTTTAGATACTAATCGATGCATATATGTGATTTGGAAAATAAATGTCTAGGTGTTAAAGACCTAGTGGAAGCATCCGGTTTGTTACTTGCGGTCCTTAATTACATGGATTATGATGCTGCCACAGTGAATTGCTCCGACGAAAGGTTTTATGGTGAAACTAATACCATGTATTTCTCAGTTGGTGAGATGTCCTTCATCCCAGATGATGTTGTACAAATTCTAGGCCTTGATGTGCAATGTGAATCTGTTTTGGAAGGAAATTACACCAAGGAACTAGGTGGGGAACAGTTGTACGTTCTTACTAAGAAGTTGTTTGGTTGGGATGAAGCAACTTAAAAAGAAAATTTCCATGTTAGTGGTAAGTATGCAGTCAAGAAGTTCAGGCTAGTTTTGTTAAAGGAAACCTTTGGAGGGACAAAGGACAAAAAAACTTGACCTCCGAAGAGATTCGTCATATAGCTGCTGCATATTTGTTATATGTGTTGGGCACTAGGATCTTTCCGGACACAAGTGGAAGCCGGGTTAATGTAAACTTCTTGCAGTTATTGGATCCTTTAGATGATGTTGTAAAATACTCATGAGGCACTGCAGTTATTGCACACTTTATGGGAGAGATGCGGAAGGCTAGCGAGGGGGTAACTAACCAATTTGTTGGGAATTTCACTCTCCTCCAGGTAATAATTCATTTGAAATTGTTTTTGTTTTTGTTATTTTGTCGATCTTTCAATTATATTGTTTGATATTGATTTTGATATAGGTAAACATATATTATTTTTTTTAATTTGACATAGGTTTGGGCGTACGAACACTCTCTAACATTGTTCGCTAAGAACAAATTGTTGAAGGAAAATGCAAATTGGCAGCCGCATTATCCTAGAGCCCTCAAATACTCGTTCAAAAAGGGTCCAGTTGCAGCTATCAGAAATGAGATTAGCTTTAAACCAAATTACGGTTGATAGGTAGTTTTTGATCCTTATAAGTTGGATGGTGTTGTAACTCCCGAAAACGTTACATTTTACAGCAAACCGTCATTTCACACAAGAGGATATGTCATGTACGATCTATTGCGTGTAACGCGATAACTTGGCTTTAAGCAAGAAGTTGTGGGAGAGTTTTCATAATAATTTTAGACATGACTTTCGCTTGTGCTTTTCAACTTTAAAGAAGACTTTCACAACTTACACACCAAAACCGGTCTCAATGCATTGGAGGGAAATTGAACGATATTGTATAGTAAATCAGAGTGCTTGGATGCTTGCGATCAACGGAGATGAAGTCGATCCATAATATAACCAAGAATATTGTAGATACTCTCAACGTTATATGGTACGCCCGTCGTCCATTGGAGTTCCCCAGTCAATAATGATGAAAAAGACCGATTTTACTCCTCATTCTCCTCCCAAATCTCCTAAATCACTTCGAAATTTCTTTTTAATCGTGGTACGTTTGCTTTTCATGTTTACGTATGTTTTTAATGTTTTTCGCTTACTCTTTTTTCTTGTTTAAATGAAACAAAAGCTAAAGCGACTTGGTAGTGTTGGGAAATGGATTAGTTTTAAGGTGGATAAAGAAGAGGTGCTGACTCTTGAAGAAATGTGTTTGCTGAATAAGAAACTGCAGAACATCGAGAATGCCAAAACGACAGATTTGTTCAAGGAAAAGAAGAGAAAACGGGTAGTCAAGAAGACGAGGCGTGAGTGATTGAAGATGTTTGTTGGTGATAGAAGATGTCCTTTTATGTTTGCTTTCTGATAGTTTACTTTTGAACAATGTGTGTTTGTTGTTAGCTTTTGAACAATGTGTGTTTCTAACTTTGGATCTCTGTAAAATTACATGCTAGCTTGGTTTTAAGTTGAACAATTTGCTATTTAACTTTGGTTTTCTATCAAGGCCCCATTTTTTCTTGTGAAACTATGCTTTTCAACTACAGTCGACAATTGAGAAACTTCACTACCATTTTTGAGATACAGTCGGCATTGTAGTTTTAACACCAAGCAATGACGATTGTTGCTCATTTTATCTGCCTTGTTTTGAGCAACAGTCGGCATTGCATGGTTATCAAACTACAATGTTGACTGTCTCTCAATTTTATGCCCATTTTTTAGAGGCAGTCGGCGTTGTAGTTTGTTAACCATGCAATGGCGACTGTTGAGAAATTTCACTGCCCATTTTCGAGAGACAGTCGGCATTGTTGTTTGAACACCAAGCAATGTCGATTTTTGCTCAAAATTAGGCAGAGAAAATAAGCAACAGTCGATATTGATTGGTATTCAAACTACAATGCTGACAATCTCTCAATTTCACTGCCCATTTTAAGAGACATACGACATTGTAGTTTGTTAACCATGCAATGCCGACTGTTGAGAAATTTCACTGTCCATTTTTGAGTGACAGTCGGCATTGCTTGGGTATCAAAATACAATGCTGACTTTTGTGTCATTTTGAGAAAATATAGCCGTTATTTTGTCATCTTGCACAACACCTTATATATGATACATACCTACTCATTCCCATTTCAAAGAAAATTCAAAATATCATTCAAAAATGGCCCAACCATATATTAATCCGGTGGAGTTTATAATATATGAAAATTTGTCGCTTTGTCAAAACTACATAGCTTGTTATCCGGTTAGGGGTGCGGAACGACGTCAAAATGGATTAATGAATATAAGTTATATCCATAAAATCTATGAAAACTTCTGCAATGATACTAGTAACCCCACTGACCGCAATGCCGCTGGATTGTTTTGTCGATTTCAAGATATAAAATAAGAAGTTGGAGATTTTATAGCTTTGGTTTGGGTTGTTAATCGTTATCAACTTAGGGGTGAGACAAATAATGATGTTGTATTACAATCTCGAGAGGAATGGCGAAGATGGAAAAGAACCAATTTTGTTTACGGAGATCATTACGTAAAGGAGTTTTTGGTAAAACGTATGGGATGTTAAAAAATTGTTGTTCTTTGGTTTAAATTGATGTTATAAATGTATTTTTTCTTATGTATGAATGTTCTTATGTATTAGGTTTTAGTTGTTTGAGTTCTTAATTAACGGAAAAACGTTTATATTTGTTTCGATGTTCGTAGAAAGTACAAGATTCGCATTACAACCAAGTGAATTCCAAAAAAACATTTTATTGATTATGATTCAAAGTTAAAAATACAACCAAGTGAATCCCAAAAAAGCTCATTTCTCATCCATTTCAACCAATTCAATTGTTACCATCTTCTCTGGGGGAATTGATAGGTCCATAGCATCCCAAAGTTGACGATTCTCCTCGTATAACTCCATCCATTCCTTCAAGTGATTGCGACTACGTCCTTGTTTTTAGTCATCGCACAAACCAGTGGCAATTGATAATTTTCCTTTAATTTTAGAATGATAAAATGACTCACGTTCACCAACCCTAAAGCAATCCTTCTCTTCTTAAGAAATCCTTCGTGCTTTTGCCACTTTGGTGTAAACGTTGTTGAGAGAGTAAGGCTAAAACAATGAACAACACAATTAAATGTATCCGCTAGTAGATGCCCATATACCGGAATTTTCATCCAATATTGCGTAGGAAGGAAGTTCATCGTCTTCTTAGGCCCAAGCACACGAGCATGCTAATCGTTGAACTTTTTTTCATTTTCGAAGGTACTTCATAGAAGTTCTTTTTTTTGATAAATTTTCTGGCCATAATCTTTCTAGCATATTGGCATTATGCCAATCCTTCATTATCCGCCAAACCTAAGTATCCTAATTGCTCGGTCGCGGCATAAAAGCCACATTTTCCATCTCCATCGATATCGTCCGTATATATTACATATTCACGAATGATCTCGGGAAGTTGACTCATACACTCTTCTATTTTAGTATGATAAATTTGACTCGGCCTACATGTGTTTGGATCCTTATGGGTTTTCCGGTCACCACGATTTATCCTTATTATCTCCAACCCATCTTCTGTATACTCTAAGGGTCCAACTTCAACATACTTCTTTATCCTTCCTCTCTTTTTTGGAATAGGTGCTTCACTTGATGTACAAGGTTCCTTCTTCGGCCTTCCTCTCTTCTTTGGAATCGGTTGGGAACCAACGTTGGGAATAACTTGTGAATTCTTATCATCTTCTTGTTGTGTTGATGTAGTAACTTCATTCTTGGGTTGTGAAGCAACGTTGGGAATAACTTGTGAATTCTCATATTCTTCTTCTTGTGGTGTTGATGTAGAAACTTCCTTCTACGACCTTCCTCTCTTCTTTGGAACCGGGGCTTCATCATATCTCGCTTCAGAAACCTCAAAAACGCATGGATCTATTTTCTTATTTTCCTCACATTTCACCTCGCATTCACTTGCTTTTTTCAAGATCTTTCTTTCTTTTATTCTTGACAAGTTGGTTGGAGGTCTACCGGTAGGCTTTCCTTTTATTGATTCACACAAATCACGTGTCCATAGGCGAGTAATTATCCTTATCTGGCTTAACAAAATTTGTCGAGTAGGCGAGTTTTCACGTGAGTAAGTATTGAAGAATTTTATGACTTTATTAGTCTCCCATGGTGATTCTCCGGCGACTTCCGTAGGAGGAGGGGTAAAAGAGAGTTGTTTCCAAAACGGATCGATATCCCCGATTGGTATCACCTCTTTATACTTCACAATCATATGACGACACGGAAGTCCCAAAGACGACATCGAATGACAAACACACACATCACTCGGACGTCTTTTTTTATCTCATAATCTAGTTCTTTCATATATGTCCTATTGCCCAATGTGACACATTATATTATATTCCCCGTAGCAACTTTTCATGCTTCAAATGTCGCATCCTCTTTGAAGGTTTCGTTAATTCTATCAATATTATTCTTGAAATGTTGTTCATTTGCCTCCGTCATTGTAACAATATTTCCTTGATTGGATTCAAAGAGTTTCTTCAAGTAGTCGTGAGCGGACTCCACAATACTAGTGGCTTCATTGCTATAATGTCTATATCGATTCATCCATGCCCGTACAAATTTATCTTTGTATGGATCCAACCAATTGTTCCTACAATAAGAGACCACACTTGGGTAACTATCATTCCACCGAGCACTAAAACTTCTTCAAATTATCTTCATATCTAGTCTCGGTGATGGACCAAACCAAGGATCTCTAATCTCCTAGAAAATTCAACCAACGCTCATTTTCTGTGTGTTCTTCGTCCACCTCATCTTGAATCTTTTTTTTTTAGCTTCTCCTTGTTGTTCTGGTGATAGTTGACTTATGCGAACTTCTTCCTCAAGATCTTCTTTCTTTGACTTCTTGATATCCGCCTTTGGAGGTTCAATAACACCATGACAATTTTTATTCACGTTGTTCACTATGTGGAATGTACAAAGAAAATTTGGTACATCCGGGAAAACATCGGAAATAGCGGTCATTAATACGTCATCATTGTCGGTTATTATTACCCTTAGAAGATTATTTCACCGGAAAAGTAACTTCAATTTTTGTAATGCCCAAATATAATTGTAATCATTTTTGTTTCTCATAAAACACCAAGCCAACTTGAATGTTATATTGTCCGATGTATGACCCACGATGTTGAACAACAATATATGGTATTTGTTTGTCTTGTAAGTGCAATCCATCATATGAACCGGAAAGAATGATTCAACCAAATGTGCCATCAACGAATGTGCAATGAATATTTGAAGAATATTACCGTCCGACCCAATTTTTTCCTTGTGTGTGTAGTTGTAATCGGAAGATAACTTTAGAAATTCTTGTATAACCGACCTACCTTGCCAAGGTTCCCTTCTTATAGTTGTTTGATCACTATAAATTGTACTTAAGGAAGACAGTTAGTTTTATCCTTCGCCATAATATCGGTAAGCATTGACTTGGTGCGGTGCATGTTTGAGTCAATCTCTTTACTTCCTCGAATTCATGAGGTTTTAGCTTCGCAACTAAGGAGTGCCCAAAAAAAGACTCCGGATCCACATGATTATGGCGACCGTTCCACACTTTTATTTTTCATACATTTCCCTTAAAATTGAACACAAGCTTGAAGGGGCATTCATCCTTCCTCGTAATAGTCTTTTATACCCTATTAGTCTTCTTTTCATATATATAATCCTTTCGCTTATGGTTGTTCCTAGCATACGACCCAGCTCTCTCGTAAGTCATTTCAAACCGAATATCTTTGCCTTGATGATTTCTCACTAACACACACTTATTTCTTAAGTGCCGTTTTTTTAGCCCAATTAATTGCCTCATCTTTACTCGCGAATTCCAAATCAGTCGAATACTTATTTGAAGCATGTGGACCCAACTCTCCCACATGCCAAGAGTGAAGTACGATCTAACGAAAATAAAATAAAAATAAGTTCAATATAGCATGTAGCCGGGGTTGTCGAAATATCAAAGCAATGCCAACTACACAACAATCAACATTGGTACATAATCAAAGCAATACCGATTGTACAGTCGGCATGCTCGAAAAACAAAAATATTAAATGTCGGCTGTTGAGTAGTTGGAATTGTGACTTTCTTCCCAATATCAAGGGACAGTCGGCATTGTTCTATGATGAGGTAATACCGACTTCTTTGAGTTGGTATTGTCTTCATCCTAAAATAATGCCGACTTTTATTCCCTATTTGTATCACATAAATCCCATAAATTACCTCTAGCACACCAATACCTGATTATTTGGAACACTTGTATCATTAGTTTCGTCATTTCCCTTGTATGGCTCTACACTTGTTTCTTCATTTGAAGCTTGACTTAGAGTTTCATTTGGGGTTAGGGTTTCATCAGGGGGTTGATTTGGGGTTTTTTCATGGATGAAAGTTTGATTCTCTACAAAAGGTTGCAATTGAGAGTCATTAAAATCAATGTAAGCACCTTCTATTTGGTGAGATGAGGATTCCCCAATATCAAAATCCTCACTAGAATCTCTCATATCACCTAAATCTCCCAAAATCCTTCTTCTTCTTCTATGACTAACACTTAAAAAGATAAAGAAGATAAAATCAAAATATAAGTTTAATCTTAACAACACTTGGGGGATACTCAAAGGTAATTTATCCATTGTTAAAATTATTTGGATAAGGGGTTCTTCAAATTACTTCATAATGCTTTTTTTTTAGTATCCCCAATTTATAAGAATATTCCCTAACTGTGGGTTCTTAATTAATTAATATTTACCATTCTCATCAAAAAATTTTTTTGCTCTTGGAAAAATGGTAGAAGTTGAGGTGTCAAACACTTAACCAAATCGTGTGTAAGCACTAACGCCTATGGCGCCTAAAAGAAAAAGTAAAAATAATCGTTTAGTCCCAAAGTTAGTGGGCTTTGGACAGTTTAGTCCTGTCAACCCAAGCATGTTACAGTTTAGTCCAACATTTCCCCGGTTAGATAACTTGGTCCAAAATTTGGACGAGTTAGTTCAAATTGCTCCGATCCAGAAAAACATATATTTTCATATTACCCTAAATATCCTTATATATATATATATATATATATATATACTAAAAGTGAAAGAATATAATTTAGATTTGAGATTTTTGAGGAGAGAGAGAGAGGGCGAATGAGGTT
>JAJJMC010006106.1:0-15938 GCA_023531435.1 Papaver californicum | reverse complement strand
TTTAGATTTGAGATTTTTGAGGAGAGAGAGAGAGGGCGAATGAGGTTTTTACATTTAGAATTTCTTCTTCATCAAAAACATGGATTAAACGAAGTAATTTGATTCCGTTACGGTGGAAACCTAATCAACGTCGAGGTTATATATTTCTTGATAAATCTCTTTGTGAAGACTCTCTAAGATTCACCTGGTTAGTATTGTTCAATATTTCTTGTTCTTTGATTGTTAATTTAGATACTATTTCAGATATTACGAATAAGTGAATATTGTTTGAGATTTTTGTGTATACTATTCAAAATTGAAGCAGATTTAGTTGTATTTAATTTGTTGTTGAATGTGATTTCAATTTGATTTAGGAATAAGAAGATACAGTAGAAAGTCTAGGATGAAACGTATATAATTTTATGGGTTTTTTTATTTTGAACTTTCAAGTATAAACTTTTTACCTTTCTGATGATTTACTTTCTTGGAACTCTAAATGGTTCCGTGATTTTTATACCCTTTGTTCATTTTCTACGGTATCATCAGTATTCAGAATTCAATTAGATTTTGCTTGTGCTTACACCGTAGGAGGAACCATTTTTTTACTCTATTTATCAGGAGGTTTTGTTTGATAATTGAAAGTTCTACCTTAAATTTATACTTACTAGTATCTCAAGCCTTCAAGTGTTCAAATGATTATGGTTCACTGTTGTTATTATTACCAGCTGATGAAAACCATTCCACGCTTTATGGTTGTGATTATTATGGTATTTTGACAAGGGTCGTTTATTGTGGTATCCTGCCAAGTAATTTATATATTGATTCTTTTTATTATTTATCTTTATATATTTATAAGTTTAAAATGGTAGAACGTCCAAATCTGTTATAAGGTTTGCGGAAGTTGATGGTTCAAATCCATCTGAATTTTTCATGTTATGCTTATACAATATGGGTAGGTGTGTACATACTAGTGCACCGGTGTATTTTCCATGAAATAAATTTATTTGTAGGTGAATATGATTGATTTGTTCCATATTTTGTAGGGGTGTACATATTGGTGCACCAGTATATTTTCCATGAAAATAGGTTGTGTATGGTATGAATGATCGGTTTTATGCATGTTTTGCAGGGGTGTACATGTTGGTGCACCACTGTATTGTGAAAAAAAGTTATAAATGATCGGTTTTATGCATATTTTGGAGGGTTGTACATATTGGTGCACACCAGTGTAATTCCCAAGAAAAAAATAGTTTTGTGTGTGATTAAGGATAATCAATTTTAAGCATGTTTTACAGGGGTGTACATATTGGTGTACCAATGTATTTTCCAATGAAAAATTAGATTTGTGCATGTGGTTATGAATGATCGGTTTTATGCATGTTTTATAGCTATGTATATATTGGTGTACCAGTGTAATTCCCATGAAAAAGTAGGTTTATGTGTGTTATTAATAATCGATTTATGCATGTTTTTCCGGGGTGTACATATTGGTGCACCAATGTATTTTTCATGAAAAAAGTTGGTTTGTCTATGGATATAAATAGAAGCTTGATATAGGGGCTCCAAAATCTTGGAGGGGCTCCAAGTGGAGGCGAGGTGACCAATTTTTCATTAAGGAGTGTCTTAGGGGCAAAATTAAATGTCCATTTTACCCTTTACTCAATTAAAACCTAAACAACATTAAAACACTAATCATTTCATTAAACTCAAAATCTTAAAAACCTCTCGATTAATCGTCGATTCGGAAAAATTTCATCGATTAAACTCAACAATTCGTGATGAAGAATCATAGTAATGCGGTAGAAGGTAGTAGTGATGGCAATCAACATTCCTCTTTTGAACCTAATCAAGATATTAATCAAGAAATCGGTGATCAAAATCAAAATCAATCGCAACAACCACCAATAGTGTATCTAAGGAATTGAACAAAACCCATGTTTTTATTAGAACTTCTAATTGATTGATTTGCATGTCTGATCGTGTTTTTAGTTTTAAAAAATTGGACACGGTTGATGTTACGGTTGGGTTCGTGTGTAAAACCCAACCGTAATGTACATGTTCTTCATATTACGGTTGGGTTCGTGTGTAAACCCAACCGTAATATATCATGTTCTTGAGTATTATGGTTGGGTTCGTGTGTAAAACTCAACCGTAATATATCATGTTCTTGAGTATTACGGTTGGGTTTTCTTCAATACCCAACCGTAAATTGTAGGGTAGAAGATGAATATTTAAGGATATTACGGTTGGGTTTTAAGCCATAACCCAACCGTAAAACTCTCTAACTTTCACTCCAGACTTACGGTTGGGTTTTAAGCCAAAACCCAACCGTAACTTCTTTAAACCTCAATCGTAAAATTAGATAAATAGATTTTAAGATTTTTCATTTCTATCTTGTAGAGAATTGAAAGACGAAGCTAAAGACGAAGCTGAATTTACGGTTGGGTTTATTGGCGAACCCAACCGTAACTATTCCTGGATACAAATAGATTTCACCGTTTTGATCATAACTCCTTCATACGATGTCCGATTGACCTTATTTTTTTTTGGGTTAGCTTCGTCTTTCAATTCTCTACAAGATAGAAATGAAAAATCTTAAAATATATTTATCTAATTTTACGATTGGGGTTTAAAGATTAGTTACAGTTGGGTTTGGTTGAAAACCTAACCGTAAATCTTAATTGAATCTTCATCACCTACATTTGAAGTTACGGTTTGGTTTGTCTAATAACCCAGGGGTGTTCTTGGTGTTACGGTTGGGTTCGACATGAAACCCAACCGTAAGTTTCTATGAATAACAACAATCAATCTTTCAAATCGTGATTTCATCAAATTTGAGCCATAAAAAGACCAAGATTTTAAGCTAGAGGTATTCTCAATGCTACTATGGTTGATTGAATCAAAATCTAGGGTTTAAAAAAAAACGACAAAAATTTCTTAAATTTCATCTAGTTTTTCTTCCCACCAAACACAAATTAAAAAAAATAAATCAAATCATTTGATTAAGTAAAAGATTATGTTTAATTAATCATGATTAGCTTAATTTATTAATTAATTAATGTAATTAAGATTAACTAATCATGGGTGGTTTGGGCATTGTGAAAATATTATGGATAAGGGGTTTTTGAGTTTTACTTCAGAATGTCTCTATTTCGTCTTATTAGAGGAGCCCCTCCAGGATTTTGGAGCCCCTATATCAGCCTTCTATAAATAATCGGTTTTATGCATGTTATGCATGAGTGTACATATTGGTGCACACCAGTGTAATTCCTATGAAAATAGGTTTGTGTGTTGTTATGAATAATCGGATTTTATGCATGTTTTTCATGAGTGTACATATTGGTGCACCAGTGTAAATCCCATGAAAAAGTATGTTTGTATGTGGTTATGAATAATCGATTTTATGCATGTTTCTGCAAGAGTGTACAAATTGGTGCACCAGTATAATTCTCATGAAAAAGTAGGTGTGAGTGTGAGTGTGAAGGATCATTTTCATGCATGTGTTGTAGGTGTGTATAAAGTGGTGCAATGTGAAAAAAATGATTGCATAAGCTTATGAAAATTTTGTGCATTTTTTTATACACATCAGATAACGATGATGTGAAAATTAAATTTTTTTAAAATGAAAATTATATAATCATATGGGTACTTTTTTTTGTAGATTTCGTAAAGAGCTTTCCGAATATATAAAATTTGTGAATTCTGGATTAGCGTTTCGAAAGATAAATTATTTTTTAATCATTTATATATTATTTAAAATTGATGACATCATCATTAGTCACTTTGGATTAAACGCTATATATTTGGGCTAAACTATTTGTACATTTTTCATATTTTAATAAATAAAAACCTAAATTGTAGGTAGTTGAACGAATAGAATTAAACCGTCTTGATGTATTTGGACTAAACGGTTACTTATACAAAGAAAAACGTAATGTGGACAGTGCCTCCGTAAAATTTATAAACAAAATAAATGGGTTTGGATGGACCCATCACCCATACAACGGGCTCCAGTTAGGTTGTCTTTACTTTTTAGTTTTGTCGCTTCTTCACCTCCCTTAGCATCACCCACGCCCACCCTCATTTTCGCTCTCTCTGTCTCTGAGCTGCTTACCAAGCATCACTTCACTCTCTCTCTCACTCTAATACTCAAGCTCCAAACTTTCGAAACCCTAGATTTTTTCCAGTAAATTCATCTACTCCAGAAAAGCCTCATCAAAAACCCTAACCAAAGATCTGATCTTTATCTATAGAAAATTCCTACATTTATTCAGCTATGCAGCTCTAAGTTCCATAAGACAAAATAATGGCGAACATTGATGTCCCCAAAAGACCTAGACCAGGACCCTGGCCACCAGTTCAAGAACCAACAACAATGCCAGCATCAAGTTCATGGGCTAAGAAAACTGGATTCAAACCAAAACTGTCAGGAGAAACAAATGTGAGTAACAATTCAGGTCAGATTCTTCTTCCTGAACTTGTACCACCTAAACCTGTTAAACCTAGTGAAGTTCAAGTGGATCTTGAATCTGGTCGAAGACACACTATTCCGGTTGTAAATGGCGAACCCTCGATAGCTAAAACAACGCCGACTACTGCAACTACGACTAATTCTTTGGATAAAAATCAGAATGTACGGAAGAAGAGGAAAGAACCAGAAGTAGTAGTAGTGCCAAAGAGTAGTAGTGTACCGTTACCAAATGGACAACAAGTTCGGGTCGAAAACCCAGTAATTCATGCGAAACCACCTATTCGAGAGGAGAATGTTGTTAATATATTACCTCAATCAAGGGATGATGATGATGACGGTTATGGTAATCGTATATCTCATATGAAATATGAACTTAGAGATAGTCCTGGTCTTGGTGAGTTTTCTTGAATTATTTTTTCTATTGAGTGTGAAAGTTTTAGATTTGATGAGTTCAATGAATTCTTTCTTATGTAGAATTTGTTGAAATTTTGCAGTTTCAATTGGTTTTTATGGATTCCAGCATTATATTTCGATATTGGGTTCGTTAATTCTCATCCCACTCGTGATAGTTCCAGCAATGGGTGGTGACCATGTAAGCGAAAGCACTCTTATTCTTGTTTTAATATAGAAATCTGTAAAATTTATTGCTTTTAATGGTAGATAGAATGTTATTTCAGGAAGATACAGCTATGGTGGTGTCAACAGTATTATTTGTATCTGGAGTTACTACATTATTGCATACATTTTTTGGATCAAGATTGCCATTAATACAGGGCCCATCTTTTGTTTTTCTCGCTCCGGCATTGGCTATAATTAACTCCCCTGAGTTCCAAGGATTAGATGGGAATGTAAGTTTTCCTCATATGTGTTTTCTCTTCTTTCTTTGTGTTATTAAGTGAATTCCACAAATTTATCTAGTTCACGGACAGAAAATGGAGAAACATAGAAACTGTGTAGTTCAGTATTATAGTTGAGTCAATCTAATTCTATTTCTATTGCCCATGTGCTCCTGTCCCAGTTACATATGGGAAAGACTGTTGATGTGATGTACATTGTGCCGATTACATAGTCCTGCAGTATATATGTGAATTCCATCGAAAGTTTGACCATATTTAATGTATGTAAATTTTGGCGATTGCTATACTTAGTAACTTGTGCCTGCTCGACAGTTATTTGATCAGAGAAAATAGCTACCTTACTCTTTTCATTGGTACCAGGCCCAAAATCTTAAACATATATCCAGTTTCTTAATTTTGGCTTTTAAGTTAGTAGACACATCAGAAGTTATTCATCATTTGCAGAATTTTAAGCGTGTCATGAAGGAGCTACAGGGGGCTATAATTATATCTTCAGCATTTCAAACTATATTGGGTTACAGTGGACTAATGTCAATCTTCTTGCGGTATGTCCGTTATATTTGTTCAAGAAGATATATTTCACTGGTTTTAAACCTCATTATCAGCACGTGGAGGGGTGATGTTTCACTAAATTGATTGTTACTTTTCAGGTTTATCAATCCAGTTGTTGTATCCCCAACGATCGCTGCTGTGGGACTCTCTTTCTATAGTTATGGTTTTCCACAAGTAGGTACCTGCCTTGAGATTGGGGCAGTGCAGATACTAATAGTGATTCTCTTTGCACTCGTAAGTATAGGCCATTTTATTCTTCTGATTCCGATCAATTTGAATTTTTGATGCCTTTTCATTGGATTTCACTTCTTATAACATTTCAAACTATCTGTGTTGCTTCAAATGCTGCTATCCTATTCTTGCGTTAGTTGAGACAGCAAGTTAACACTTTAATACATTCACATTCAAATCTTCCTGCAGTATCTGCGTAAAGTATCTGTTTTCGGTCATCGAGTATTTCTGATTTATGCAGTAAGTTCTTCTTATTCGGGGTTCTTTGTTGGATTTACTAGATTTTCCCCACCTTTTCACTGTTGCAAGGAACTTATCTGTACTACATTCTTGTTGTGTAATTTTCAGGTTCCACTGGGTTTGGCAATCACTTGGGCTATTGCCTTTCTTCTTACTGAGGCAGGTGCCTATACCTACAAAGGTTGTGACGTAAATGTACCTGCTTCAAATATTATATCCGAAGCTTGCAGGAAACATATCCCCAAGATGAAGCATTGTCGTGTTGATACTTCTCAGGCATTAAAAGCTGCCCCGTGGTTTAGATTTCCATATCCGTTACAGTGGGGAATACCAATTTTCCACTGGAAAACAGCGCTTGTAATGTGTGTGGTGTCTATTATTGCATCTGTTGATTCGGTGAGTCCCTACTACTTTGAAGTAAGCTTTCGTAGTTTCTTGTATTTATTTTGCCGTTGGTGTATGAGCTATGGTGTGGTTGTGACGGTCACGAGTCTTTTTTTGTTTGTTTATTTGTTTGGTTACCTCGGTTATTGAGAAAAAAGTGTCTTTAACTAGTTTTATAGTTCCCCACGCAAATAATAATAAGTCAAACTAGATTCTATGTAGACTGTAATGTTAATCAATCAATAGTTGACACCCCTTTGCTACGGCCAAGTTGACCTATGAAAATAACTGTGTTTTTTGTGAATACTCGAAAACCTTCTTTATGCAGCCAACATTATTCCAGTCTGCATTTCTAAATGTCTCCATCCATGATAATGCCAAACCTCACAATATATTGTTAAAACTTTTAGTGACATCTGTGTTAGACATCCAGCTCCCGTAATCATCATTACTTAACCTTAACTATGATTATAAACTATTCCTCATGCTGAAAACAGAATCACTCCTAGTATTATCATACTCTACCACTGAACTGAACAGCATCATAAAATCACATGATACACCACGTCTTACATAGTATAAATAGTCACTAACAATACTCTTTTAACTAATAGAATTAGCTAGAAGAAATAGAGAGACCATCTTATTAAGGCTAGGTTTTTGCCTCAGGCTTCTTCATGCTTGAATGATGGAGAAATCAATTTTTGGTCTTTTATGCAAGAGGTTGGAAGAGAGTCCTTGTCATGCTTTCCATCTTGAGATAAAGAGACACCTCAATAGCTACACAGGACAGCTCATTACTACTTAAACTCAATGTAGTATTAGTCTTAAGCAAGGGTTAAGTACACAACCAGACCTTAATTTGGATCTTTACTAATCCAGCTTACCTTAAGGTACTCAAGTTAACTCAATCAAATCCCAAGTTGTTGCTTGCTAATCCATTTATAGAACAACAATCTGAACTAAGAATTCTCAGCTTACCGTAGGTTGACCTTTCCTTGGTTATTTTATGGTTTTCTTCCTCGTGCATAGGTTGGTTCATACCATGCATCATCTTTGTTGGTGGCATCTAAACCTCCAACTCCAGGGGTTGTCAGCCGAGCAATAGGCCTCGAAGGAATCTGTAGTATCTTGGCTGGTCTATGGGGTACAGGAACCGGCTCAACAACACTTACTGAAAATGTGCACACCATTGCCGTGACCAAAGTAGGAAGCCGAAGATCAGTGGAGCTGGGAGCATGCATTTTAATACTCTTGTCCCTTGTGGGTAAGTTTTCCTTTTTAACAAATGGCTTTGTCGGTATATAACTTCACATCGAAACATGGGTGACTTGCATGCTCAGTTATAGAAATTGTTTCCCGCTTTTTTCATTATTTTGTCTTGCTTTATGAGTTTGTTCTATTTACACGACTCTGCTAAAAAAAAAACCTTCTCTTTTCTTGCCCACAGGTAAAGTTGGTGGTTTTATTGCTTCAATTCCTGATGTCATGGTTGCTGCTCTCCTTTGTGTCATGTGGGCCATGCTTGCAGCACTTGGCTTGTCAAATCTACGTTACAGTGAGGCTGGAAGCTCTAGAAATATTATCATAGTTGGTCTCTCTCTGTTCTTTTCGCTTTCTATACCGTCCTATTTCCAGCAGTATGGTGTTACTCCCAATGCCAACTCATCAGTCCCCAGCTATTTCCAGCCATACACTGTGGCATCTCATGGACCTTTTCAAAGCAAATATAATGGGGTATGCATTATCTATTTTGACCTTCTACTTCATGTGAATTAAAAGTTGTGACCAAGCTTAACTTGTATATATAGTTGAGATTGTGTATGTGTGAGTGATCTTTATTCCGAAATCTAAAAATGTGTCGCCCATTGTTTTTTTGTTTTTCAGGTGAACTATGTTCTGAATACTTTATTATCATTTAACATGGTGGTTGCATTCCTCATTGCTGTGATACTCGACAACACTGTACCTGGCAACCGGCAAGAGCGTGGGGTTTACGTCTGGTCCGATCGCGACACTGCACAGAGGGAACCTGCAGTTATCAAAGATTATGAGTTGCCTTTCAGAGTTGGACGACTCTTTAGATGGGTAAAATGGGTAGGACTGTAATTGTGTACAATTAGAATGAGGGTTTTAGGCAGTTTTTCTGTTGTTGTAATTCTTAATTATAGAACAATTTGTATAGGATCAAAATGTAGAATTAAAATCTATTTTAAGAAATGCGAGGAATTATATCTGTTTTTGATTTTCTTGGGATCTTGATTGTTTTTTCTCCTCTGCACCCAATGTATTAACCTAATTGACCCATCATTGCTTGTACCGCTAACATTTCCTAATTTGTGATTTCTACTAGTGGCTTACCCGTGCCATGATGGCACGGCATTGATGGTAACGGTGACGCTAGTGGAGGAGGTGGTGCTGGTGCATCGGGTTGACATGTACCAATTTTCATTTCTCATAATTTTGAAAAAGAAACCAAAATTGGTAATAGCAGGGCTGCAGGGGTAATAAAACACAGCCATATTTCTAAAGAATTAGTTATAACTTTTGTATGTACAATGATGCGGATATTCAATTGGTGCTCTTAGGTAGAATTACAAAAAGAATTACAAAGATAGGAACATAATTTGTAAGCATCTTTTCCTTTGAACTGACCAGTTCTTGAACCTGCAGTTAGACAATAAAATTAGGTAATGAATGAATGATACATGTCTTACTAATGAATGAATGATCCACTTATAATATTTGTTTTTTCTATTGAAACAGCATAGGAAGCAGTAATAGCAGCTGAAATTACGAAACCAAAAATGCACATACAGATATGACCGTGTTTCTTACCGCTACTTGTTTCCGCTTCCTGGTCATTCCGACCCCATTTTAAATTGTAACTATGTGTTTGTTGTAAGCGACATGACGTTTTTCAAGAACTTGTTTTTGCAGTTTCCCTAATATGCTGCTGCTCTAATTGTAGTTGCTGAGTTTGCAGGAGGAACCTTGGGTACGGCGTGGATTGAAAGACTGAGTTGCCCCAGGAATTTGTTCATTTTCTGCATCCAAAAAAGAATTCATGTCATCACTCCCATTTGCAGTGAATCTGATGTAATTTCATTGTTATCAGAAAAATAAAACATGAATGTAATCTAACATTCATATCATTTCTCAAAGAAATGATTATGTTAGTATATGAATGTCAAAGAAAAGTATATGAATTTGAATTACTACTATACTAAACTCTGTTAATAAAAGAATGTGTGAAGGATGGAAAAGCACCGACTTATCTTACTGATCTAGGATTATGAGACTGATTATGTAAGAAAAGTATTGATCTTTCCATCTGTAAGTCGGCTTATGTATAGATATTACTATATGAATGTCAAAGAAAAGTATATGAATGTTGTTCAGGTGGTAGCCTAATGAAAAAAGCCACTGTAATTTCGAGAAACTATAATCCTAGGTGTTGGAATTTGCTATTAGAGCAAGTGTATAATGGGGCTATGAATCTATGATCCCCTGGAGTTGTTTATAGAGTGGAAGGAGGCCAGAAAAACCTTACAGACTCCATTCAAGGCAAGAAAGAAAATACAAAATAAAAGTATTTTTTGTATCATCAATCAGTGTATATTAAGGAGAAAATCTTACAGACTCCATTCACACAAAATAAAAGTATTTTTTGTATCATCAATCAGTGTATATTAAGGAGAAAACATTGTGGCATTTTCCAACCAGCTGAAAAGAGGATGAAGCAATACATAGGTTGGTTGGTGGAAAGGAAAACTTGCAATTGCATACAACATGCTCTTGCTTTCCTGACTCTTACCCATATATGCCCATGCCCATTTTGTTTGACGATCATCATTTTGAGCTATAGATTATTCCAAGCAACATCTGTCAATTTTGCTTAATCTTACCAATGATCATTGTTTGCGCAGAAGTCTGCATTGCTTAAATTACAAAAATAAGTGGGTCTGGACTGCATCATCAAGCTCATCATACGATATTTGTCAAGGTTTCTATTGTCAGTTAAGTTCATTGTGCTCTATAGAGTGATGATGTGATATTAAACCAAATCAACATGACAATCTATTAAAAAGAGAGACGGGAGCTAGAGAATATCTTCTTAGATTATCATGTTTCTTTACAATGAAGCGAAGTGAAGTGATATCCATAAGTTCAAAACATAGCATTTACAGTAAACTCGTTAGACAAACCTGAGCATGTCATATACATTCATTACCCATTAACCTGAAGCTTCAAATCCAACTCAAAACTCAAAAATATACTATAAGAAATTCATTGGCATTGTGATTCCTAGATCAATATTGTGTATTTTTTTCTTTGGAAACTCACCTTGTACTGGATCAAACAAATTAGATGACGAATCACAAAATAAAGCCACTTACATCAGGTTCACAATTAACATTACTAAAAACAACCATGTTGACTCAAACACATCAAATAGCCAATGCTTAATATTATTTACTGATATCAAGGAAACAACATGTATATATCTGACATCTATAGAGAAAAATATCAAAATAAACTTGTAAGTAAGGGCATGGCATTGGTGGTGGTAAGGGTTAAGCAGTCAGATACGTAAGGGTTTAACAACATGAAACTTATATGTGAAAGAAAACAGTAAATTAACTTGGAATATATATATATATATAACATCTATAGAGAAATATAAGAACTTACCACTACTTGGTCCCGGTCTGTGCTCATTATTAGTTGCATCACCTACTTCTGCTCTTCGCATTTCATAAGCTCTACGGCGTTGTTCAAGAATCTGCTGTTTTATATTTTCAGTCACCAAACTTCGTCTTTCCCTATATGCAGCACGAAGATTCTCTAATTGAAGCTCTCTCTGCTGCAGCTCAATTCTGGGGCTTCGGCGGGGAATGAAGTACTGGCTTCACGGTCATGTGGTCGGACATTTGCTGCGTCTTTCATTGAGCGCCTCCTTTTCATGTTCCGTCATTCTTTCTTGGCTTGCTTTGTATTGAGCATGCCGCGGTTGGGATCAGTAAGTCTTGGGCTTCGACGTGGATGAGAACTCAAAACACAACCTTGCAATGAGTCCATCTGTAAAAAGGAGTTCACAAAATAAATTTAAACAAAGGTACTCTCTCTTAGGCATTTACAGAAACAGGTAAGAGAGCTGTAATTCCAATTGAGACAATGAACATCAACTGGAAGTGTTAATTTTCCTCAATTCGAAATTTTGAAATTGAGAAGTAACAATAGTACCTGAATCCAAAATTTTGAAATTGAGAAGTAACAATGCTGAGAATGTCTTGTAAAGTCCCCAATTTCGAATTCACCTAATTTTCGAATTTCGAATTTAGGGTTACAGGTTAGATGATGATTGAATCAATCATATCAAAACCCTATACTCTAAATTTGAAATTGAATAGATATTACCAAAATACTACCTCCGTTTCAAGAAAAGAGTTACTATCACTTTCTCAAATTGACCCATTTTTAGGCTAAAATGAAAAAGTGATAGTAACACTTTTCTAGAAACGGAAGGAGTATATAGAATGAGAAATCTAATTTCTCTGTAAGTAAGAAAGAGAGATTTTAATGGAGAATAATGCTTTTGAGAAAGAAAGGGGATGCGCTGGTTACGGTGGTGGTGATGGTGATGGTGTTGTAAGGTAGTGGTTGTTGAGTGACTCACTAATGGTGGTGCTGGTTACGGTGGTGGTGATGGGGTGGAGCTGGTTACGCTGGTGGTGATGGAAGGAGTCGCAGAAGTGGAGGTGAAGGAAGACTTTTTTTTTTGTCTCTGAAAATGAAAATGAACCAGGAGAAAAGAACTCGCATGTTTACCCTCTGTATTTGATAAAATTCACGACACAAACCAAAACACGGAGGAGTATTCGGGTATTTTTTTTCATGGTATAAGTCTGTTATACCCCTGCGCCTATTACAAATTACTCAGTTTTCTCAATATCTATGATGTAAAAAGAAAAAATAAGGAGGGATAGTTAGATAATATCACGTACCAACTAAAATCACCATTGTACTTTATATTACAGATACACAGTTTTTCCTTGTTAGTACAATTACAAAGTTCAACAAATGATACGAGGAGTGTTAGCTATTTAAAGAGTAGCATATTGGCGTTTGGCGTTTTTCCAAATGATACAAGATATGGAGGCTGGATACCACCGCTGAGGATACGAACAAATTCTCAAAAAATTAGTACGTGGACACGTTATGAAATCAGTGATATTTTCTTCCAATCATATATATTATGAATGTAATTTCTTAACAATAATAATAAATTAACGTTATAAAATCAATAATATTTTCTTCCAAATCATATATATTATGAATGTAATTTCTCAACAATAATAATAAATTATTAATAAATAATAAATTTGTGTAAGAATAAATATATACACCAATGAAATAATAAATATATAAAAAATTCGGTTATTGTTGGTGTACATTCATATTAAAATAGTGTGTGACATATGCATATGATATCATCTATATGTCTGACGTAAAGACACACGCATCTGACACAGACACCTGATCATTTTAGGCTTGTCCGTGCTATATAGTATGGAGGGTCTGTCAATGCTTTTTACCTAGCTGTTCATGGCATGCTCACAGTTTACTGCAGTCCTCTACAATTTCCAAGTAACCATTAATCCGGCCAGTGTTGGCACTGATTCTTTATTTCTTTCTTATTTTCCTTTTCTTACTGGGTGGTGAGCCCCAAATGCTCGTAAACTTGTATTCCTGTATTTTTTTTGTTTCCAAATGATTCTCAAGTAGTTTTGCTAGATTTCAATTGGTACCACAAATCTGACATCATGATTGACAACCATTATAGTAAGCAAATGTAATCAGCAATACTGATAATTAGATTTTAGTGCTTTCTAATCCTTGAGGTTAAAAGTCCAATCTCTAAATATCAATAGAAAAACTTTGAATAGGGCCATCATGTATCATTCATATGTGGTAGATAAGACTAGGAGGTAATGCAAAGCCTTCATAAATTGCCTCAGCAATTTGTCATGTTTTCCCTAATAAATAATTAAGGACTATAATTAAGATTATTATTGGATAATAGTACTAAACTGTGTCAAACCATCACTTCTTTCAATTAATGGCATCGTTCGATCGATGTCAACTCGAGGTAATTACCAAAGAGAAAAAACAACA
This sequence comes from Papaver californicum, assembly GCA_023531435.1. Lineage (NCBI taxonomy): Eukaryota > Viridiplantae > Streptophyta > Magnoliopsida > Ranunculales > Papaveraceae > Papaver > Papaver californicum. The sequence goes on along the minus strand of JAJJMC010006106.1, from coordinate 2,045 downwards.
ATCAAACAGCCGATTCCTATATCGATATTGGTTAGCTTTATGCAAGAATCCGTTTTAACTTTTTAATGTTCAGAATGAGATAGGAAGTTAGTCTGCCTTGATACACCATGGCTTACTTGCGTTGGACGGTTACCTGCACGTTTTTGTGGCTGTGACCAAACTAAAACTACGTTAGCTTACGTACAAACTACCAACATAGATATTTTTTCTTCTGTTTGTGCAGGGATCCAATAACAGTTTGGTACTATGAGACCTCAGACCAACAACAGAATCTTGCATATGGTAGGAAACTAGATTCTGGATTTGTTTCTTAGACTAATAACACCTATGGGTTCCTGTTCTGCTCCAAAGTGAGAAATACCGTTACCTATTCTCCATATTTACCGTTACCGTAAATTATTTATGTTTTGCTAGCTAATTTGGTTATATGGTGAAAGTTGTCAAATCCTGAAGAATCACGATGTCAACTAAGCGTTGTTGGAGATCATTGAGATCAAAAATTAGTTTCAGCTGGAAAACAGGAGTTCTTGAATCTAAATTAATTACCGTCTTCTCGCTAGCTTCCAAAAGAAAAAAGAGAGAAACATTAACTGGTAGATGGTGAGATATCGCTATTATCACCACTGCAATGTAGTTGTAGTTCTACGGTCCATTGTCATGTACCCTTAGACCCTAGTAGATGATGTATGCTCTCATATTCAATTTAAACAAACACAAGTACTAAGGGGTCATCTGATTATGCATGAATATTCATGATCGATCTTAAAAATATGCCAACTAGCTTAACACAGATTTTATGTTTTTAACTTGTTATATCAATAATGGATTATAGCGTAGCAGCACACTAGCATTGGCGGTGATCTCACTACGTCTAAATCGGTCTAATCTAAAACCCATGATTTCGTATACTCTGATCAAACAATTACCCACTTCAGAATTTTATTTTGTATTTATGACAAGGTGAATCCCAAGTATGCGAGATTTGCAACAAGTTGCGACTCATGAGGTTTTCTTAAAACTCACGATACCCAGGTATGATACATTGTAAGAGATTCATGAATCCTTGAAAGCATGAATCATACTTCCAATTTTTACTACTTCACCAACCAAAAACCGCGATAAAAGTCATACATAACATTGGTGATTAGTCATTAGGCAATAGTGAAAACTGGAATGCTGACGCATTTAAGTTGTGAAACTTTTGGAACGTTTGATATGGTGGTTGGTAATGAATGTCATTTTCTTTACCTACTTAGTGTATGCTGCCGTAAAAAGAGGGCCAAAAGAGAAAATGTGGTCTAATTAATACAACACTGAAGCTTCAATCTATCGGTCCTTTTGTTTCATGAGGTAGAAGCTTATTTAAATTGAGACAAAGTCCTGCATCTGAAAAAGTTTATTGTTTCACACAATCAAAAAGAAAAAGAAAAACTGGAAGAGCGAGACATCTGAATATTAATTGACAGGTAATAATTTGATAAGGAAAACTCTGCTTCAAAATAAAATGAGATGAGCTTTCAAGTAAAGTCATGAGAAAATGCTAGCGAACTCAAGGGGTTTGTCGACAGTCCAAGGAATGACGTAAAACAAAATTTTAACATTTTCTCTTGGAAAAGAAAACTGTGGCAACTTCAAGATGTGTCTTTGGAAATATAAATAAGGCTAGCTGATAGGGTTACTAAATTTCACAGAAATTACTGACCTTCGTTTTCATTTTTTTTTTAAATGCCGTGTGAGTCAGATTGTTTCAATAGTATCACCGATGCATATACTTGAACAATACAACATCTTCGGCTAGAGTGTAAGCTATCTTTTTTGTGGTACAAATAAAAAAAAAATGGAATTACACAGTAGTAGCAAATGAAGATCAAGAAAAAATGGTTGAAAACTCAATTGATCAGGCAATTTTAAGTTGGAGAAGGGGTAATCTTATACAGAGAAGCCCCCAAGTTTTTGATAACAATGGAGAATGAGAGAAAACCTCTCTTGAATCTTGATAGAAGAATCAAGTTTTCTTATTAGCTTAATGATAGAGATTACAAGCT
>JAJJMC010006093.1:0-15000 GCA_023531435.1 Papaver californicum | reverse complement strand
ACATATCTTTCCGGCTAAGGAATGGGAAATCTTTCTCCTCTTCTCTTACATGAATCAAATGTTTCATTTCATCCGGGAAAAGCCACCTCTTTCTCAACAATTTTTTTGTCATTTGATCCAATAACGTTTCATTAGAAAGGAACAGATTTGATAAATACTGATAACTCTCGGATGGAGTATTAGAACGGAAAGATCCATTAGAGAATAAACTATTGGTTCTAAGCCATCTCTGGCGATGAATCAACAATTCGAAGTGTTTTTCTTGCGTATTCTTGATGAACCAGCGTTTATATATAGATGTAGGAGGCTTTGTTTGGGAAGTAAGAAGCCCCTTTGACATCTCTTGATCTGCGAAGAATTCTCGACGTGAAAACACAGAGATAAAGGGTTGATATTTGAATAGGAAAAAGAATGCATCTGCAGGGTCCCAAATGTATTGGCTTATTCGAAAAAAACCTTGTTCTTTGGAGGATCTATCTCGTGTCTGGTACTGCATGGTTCCATTCTGCAAGAACTCCGAATCATTCTCTTGAAGCTCAGCCTCTTTATGATAAATGATACGCTTGCCCCGAAATGACTTGGCCCAATAGGGAAATCCCAATTCATTGGACCTTTCGATACAATCAAATAGATTGCCACAAGGGCGCCATATTCTAGGAGCCCAAACTATGTGATTGAATAAATCCTCCTCTATCTGTTCCGGGTCGAGGGCTCCTTCTTCAAACTCCGACTCGTTTTTTTCATATAGAAATCTCTGATCAACAAAAGAACAAGATCCATTTTGCATCATATCTAAGGGATTTCTTGGTTCGGACCGAAGAAGCAATGTCACTCGAACATTATCAAACTGACTGCAATCTTTTTCTGTCCTTGAGGATCCCACCAGAGCGCCTTCTACTTCTAATAGGCCATGAACTAGATCAAAATCATTCTCAACGAATCCATAAGAAGTGATCCCATTTTTTTCATCGGGTCCGGGTAGAGACCAAAGATCTTGAGCGACCGATCCGGCAGAACAACTCAAAAGATAAAGAAGTATCGTTAATTTCTTCATGCTCGTTCCAAGCTCGAAGTACCATTTGTACAAAAAAGAATCCCCTTCCTTACATGATTTCTTCTTCATATAGATAGATATAGGATCTATGGGGCAATTACTTAGAAGTATATTTTGTGCCACAGCCCTTTCTATCTAATAGAAAAGGATCCCATGATCCTGAACCGATCTTACCTAGGATCGCAAATCCCAAGTTTGTCTATGAAGAGCGGATCTAATTGTATTAGTGTCTAGAATGGATTTCTTCTGTGTAATACTAATGGATAGGGCCTCATTGGTAAGTGCTACAAGATCTCGTGCATTGGAGCCCATGGTTATGGCCCCGAATCCATTAGTATGGAACATTTTCTTTTCCAAGTGAAATCCCCTAGTATATGAAAGAGTGAAAAAGTGCTTTCGTTGTTGTGGAATAAGAAGCCTCCGTATCTTAATGCATGTATTTAATTTATTCGGAGCTATTAGAGCGGGATCTACTTTTTGGGGAATATGAGTCGAAGCAATAACAAGGAGATTTCTAGTGGAGCATCTTTCACAATCTCTGGAGAGATAATTCACTAATAGACCGAGGGATAAGTAATTCGACTCATTCACATACAGATCATGAATGTTTGGAATCCATATTATGCAAGGAGACATTGCTTTTGCTAATTCGAATTGAAGGGTGATATCAAATCGGTCTTTTTTCGGCGTCATATACATAGTTAGCAGCATTCGTCATAGTTAGCAGCTCTGTGTCAAGGTCATCATCGATATCGTCACTAGCATCAATCTCGATATTGTCACTACCATATTATGTGAAAAGGGTTTTCCATGAGATGGGAAATGAAAACTATTAGCCCCACACGAGGTTTGTGAATAAGTGATTGTCTGATAATGAGCAAGGAATATCCGTCTTTCTGCTAAACAGGATCTATTGAACTCATAATTCATTAGATCTTTTTTATGAATGTCAACTAAGTATCGTAAGTAAATTGATCCAGGTTGTTCAACCATTTGATAACCAGAGTCATTCTTTGATAAATGATCACTATGAGTCAGACTCAATAGAATTTGATCAATCCTTTTTTTTGTCGTTAAGGTGGAGAACTGAACCAAGAATTCTCTTTCTTCATCATCAATCGAATCACTGTTCGCGACCCAGGATTCTATTTTATCATCAATCCATTCAACGTTCACGTTTTTTCTTTTTCTTATCAATGAATAGATCTCTTTACTTGTACGACTTAGATATCTCGTATTTCTCAAAAAAGTGATTGGATTGATGGGATTTGGTATGATACTTATGTTATCGATGAGATTGATATTCAAATATTTCTTCTTAGAACGTATTGATTTGACCCCATAAGTGGGACCACCACCCAATAGCATGTTGCCACCAGAAGCAGAACCCCGTATTTCTTCTAGAGAATCTCCTAATTGTTCCAGAGCAACTAGAAAGAGATTCTTTAACCAGAAAGAGTTCAGTTCAGATGTAGGATACCTATCCAGAAGTTTTCGCAACTCAATCATGTATGATGGAATCATCAAAGATTTGATCTTTTCGAACTCTGTCTGTAACTCACTAGAGGCCCGGGAAACAAAAAGGAGATGTGTACGAACGAGATATCCAGCAACAAGAAGAAGGAAAAGGATTGAATAGAGGAACTCCCGAGCATTTGGTGATCTCAGATGTATCCATATCAATGGAACGGGTGACTCATTATTTCGATGAATCATTTCTTCGGACAGAAGAAGATTATGTAAACACTTACTCGAAATCTCACTTATCGGATTCCATTGTGGAAGAATCGCCCACAATTTTTTCTGAGGAATTGGCCATGATGTATCTGATCCATGCATAATATCATGAAAAACGGATACAAATTTTTGACTGCTACTTAGTATCGGCAATAGGTCTGAAAAAGTATCTAAAAGGGTGAAATTTAGATATTTGCACCCTGCCGAAGTAAGGAACCATGGCATATATGTTTGTAACAGATTCCATTTTGAGAGGTTTGAAAAAGCACTATCTCGTTGAAGGGTTCTATACATCTGCCATTTCTCAACGCATTTCTTTAGACAAAGACTCTGTTTTTTCCTCTTTTCGGATGGTAAATATTTCTCAGAACATGGAGTGTGAATCAAACCCATGTTTGAATTGAAATTGAGATACTGATGCAAGTTCTTCCCTTCTGAATCAGAGAGATTCATATCTGAAAGAGGTTGACAATAAGTTCTTTCAAAATTGACTATTTGTCCCTCTGTTAGAGGTGTTCCAGAAATGTCTGGGATCGAGTAAATAGCTCCACGAACGAATGGATCGGATCGAATTGGAAAATGGAAAGATTTGTACAAGTTATACCTTTCGTCACCACTTTGTGGAAAATCGTTAGGTATGAATATGTTAGATACCTGTGACTCGATTGATGAAATAGTATCTCTCTCCAAAAAAACATGTTTTTTTGGACCGACGCACAAAGAAAAAATGTTGTTGCGAATGAACAAGATATTGAGGAATTGTCCATACGTAAGATCATAATTATTGATACGGGCCTTTTCCACATAAAAAGGGAATCTTTTGTTACAATCGAACCAGAAGTGATGTGGATTATTCAAGAATCGAAGTCGATTTGCTTTATAAAAAGAAGAGATCAATGAACTTCTATGAAATGGTTTCACGGGATTCAGCCAATTGTCTCGATCGTGGGATATCATTGAGAAATAGGAATCGGTGTTATCAAAGTCTTTCCTGCGATTATTTCTAGTATGAAATGAGTCAATCATCCACTTTGGTATCTTATTGAATAAAAACGGTGATATTGTTCCTCCATTGATCAAGAATTTCGATTTTTGGGAAGTATCACGATTATCCAATAAGAAGGGTTTCAATTTATTCAAATGAACGATTTGAACACCTATTGATTCTAACAACTGATTGCAGAGTTGATCATTCGGCCCTTTCAATTCATAGATGTGGATCTCGGACCTATGAATGGGGATATTCCCGATACTCAAGGAAGTGACTTAGAAAAAAAGAGAAGTGAGTTGGACAAAAAGAGAAGTGACTTGGACAAAAAGAGAAGTGACTTGGAAAAATCTTGATTGTCGATAACCTCGGACCAATCAATCGAATATTGATTAATACGTAATCGACCGAACACTACTTGAAAACGGCTCTTCTGCTCAGAAACGAAATGTTCCAAATGTTCCTGGAAATTATTGCTCCCGTTGGGCCATTTGTATCTATATGCATTAGGATCCCGATTCATGGATCTCTCGGTTCGAGAAATAAGAGGATCGAACCATTTCTTCTGACTCTTTTTTAAATTCGATAAATGTTGGTTGATCGTATATTTCATTATAGTTCTATGATTCAGAGTATCATTTCCTATTTGATCCCTTTGAATTCCATAAAAGAATCGATTCGATACATTTCTTATGTACCCATAGGTGCTATATTGGATTTGAATCAGATTTCGGATCACGCGCATCCGTTTTCTTGTTGCCTTTCGAGTGTATTTTTCTTTGACTCCGAGTTCGATAGCTTCATGGAACTCTAGTGATTGAAGTTTTTCTTCTCTTATGATTAAAGTCGTCTTCCTCCTCGTCTTGATTTCGGGCATGAGGAAAGAAGGTACTCTCGGCTGCCTCTTCGTTTTGAAAAGGACGCCTAGAAAGAGGACGGGATTGACGCTACATCTGCTTTTACGCTAAGCTACGAGAGGAGGAGAGTCAAAGGTCTAAAGCACGTGAGGATAGGTTGACGATCAACTCTTTCGGGAGAAGGCACTGGGATGATGAGATGCATGAGGTCAAAGTGGATACCCACCTTTGAAGTTATTATCATCATCAATTGTTTTCACTATCTAGGGTTTACAATTGATTTTTTAGATTGTTTGGAGTGCAGGCTAGATTAATCTATTGATCATTCTATTTCTAGTAGAAAGTTGAGAGATCCGTAATTGTCGATCATCTCCTACATAAGTAGACAACATGAGACCTTGCAGAGGGATTCTGTGGAGCAATCGTGTGTGAAGACAACAGTAGCAAATGGACCGAGCGTAGCGAGTCTAACTACTAGAATCAAACCTAAATTCAAAAATTTTAAAGCGTTCGATCGAGTTACACCTTGTAAGCGTACCTCAAGGCGGCTCAGTTGGATAGAATCCGGTGACTAAGCGTACCTGTTATCCAGTGATATAAGGAGTTTTGAGGATAGCTAAGCGTACCTGTTATTCTATGGTTGGTGATGAATGATTCTGACGAAAGATAGATAAGTATAGTAATTCAGTCAACGTTTGGTAACGTCGAAAGACTCCCTAATCATCTCTTTCGGACTATCTTTTATTGTTCTATTTAGTTAATTAATCTACAAAACCCCCTTTTTAGTATTTATTCTAGTTTTGCTAAACTAAATAACATCTCAATTACACAGCTCTCTGTGGGAACGATCCTTACTATCGCTATATTATTAGTTAATTAGTGAGAAATATCTTGAGTAATTTGTTGCACTTACGACACACATTAAATTTTGGCGTCGTTGCAGGGGAGAAGTGGTTAATTGATTTGTTATTTATTTTAGTAGTTTAGAATATTTTCACGTTTTTCTTTAGTGTTTTCAGATTTTTAGGTTTTCGTGGTGTTAACAACTCGTTGAAGGTGTTCAACATTCATTTGGGATGTTAATTCTAAAAACAGGTTGTAAGTATCACCTTTGTTTTTATTTATCTTTTAGGTATTAGTAGATTTTTCGTTTTTCTTGTGAGTCGTCATGTTTCCTTATAAAAATAACATGTATGGTTCACAAGGTCAATCATATAATAATGGTAATCAATATGGATTTTAATCTCAATCTTATGACAACTACCAACCATACCAAGGGTATAATCTAAACCAATCTTCTGGGTATGAACAATATCCGACGGAACCTTATGGTTATTCTCATACATGCCAACAACCCTACAACGGGTATGTAAGTGAACAACCACAGGGATGGGAGGATAGTTATGCTCTTGATCAAAAATTCTCTAGTTTTGCAGATACTTTTTGTACTATGGTAAAAGAATATCAAAGGAACATGGTTCAATATTTTCAGAACATGGATGAAACACTCTAAGAAGTCCAAGAGAGTGTGGACAACTTAAAAACAGACATTGATCAACTTAAAATGGAAAAAGGATGAGCAAGCTTTCAAAGTTTATTGTAACAATGATGAAGTTATTCCAACTCCGGATCATAATAACGATCATTCGCCTGAAAATGAGGATACTGGATACGACATATCTATTGTTATAAATGGTGTAACGTACTCAAACGAAGATATTAGGATGTGCACCAATGAACTAGACTTCCTGGGAGAGGACTCTGATTCCGATAATGAGTGTGTTGAAGAGATGGAGATTGGGAATGAAACAGAATTGATTGATTTTGTGGAAGACCAAATTGAGTTGGCCAAGGATTATAATGATGATGAGATTTTGATTGAAGCATAAACTGACAAAGATTGGCTAAATAGTTTGATAGATGACCACGATACAAATGAGATAAATAATTCATTGGAGTACTTTAGGAATTATAAGGATCCCGTAATACAAAATATTATGAAAGGTTTGTCTAATCCTTTGCGTAATTCTATATCTTTTGATCCTCCCTCAATCGAAATAGTTCCCCAAAAGGTTGTTCCGATTTTTAATGAGCTTGATCACTTAGGGCTGAATATATGCTACAAAAATTCTTAAGAATTATTTTTCTTCTAACTATCTACCACTAGATGTGTTTGATTCTAACACTATGCAGGTTCACCGAGAGGAACCCAAAGAAATTCCCTTATTTTATGTTCTTTATACACTTCTAAGTGTAGAAAAGACTAAGTGTGGGGGAAACTTCCACCAAATAACAGTTTCAATATTTATATCTTATGCTAACGTTTTTGTGAAGCTGTTATTAGAACTGTAGATTGTTGTCTGGGTGGATCCCTATATTTTCAGATTGTTGGTTTACGGGTGCTAACCAGAAGGTCAGGTTGAGGACGTTAAACTAAACGCTGAATGGGAGGCAACCCATTGGTTTTGCATTTCTTTCCCTTTATTTTGAGTTTTTGTTAGTTTTTGATATCATGTTAGGATTTCCCATCTTGATTTTACATTGGAAGAGCCAATTTACATTGAGGACAATGTAAAGTTTAAGTGCAGAGGAGTGGTTAAGCATATAGATTTTTAGTATTTGCTTTTGTAGGTAGAATTTTTAAAAAATTTGTACATACTTGCATGAAAACCTCCAACTTTTAGATATTTTAGAGTCACTTTGTATACTTCTAGCTAAGTTTACATACAGAGTTCTGACCGAAACAAAACTTAGAAGTATTAGAAAACTATATTCAGAGTTCTTAGTTGTTGAGAGGTAATACCGAGAAAATGACTTAAACCGCCGGTAGAGAGTACAATATTAGAGAATTTGATCATTCAATACCCATGAGTGAGGCACCAAACCTTCAATTATCCATTTAGAGTGTTTCATCTGCACAAATTCCGGGTAGAATAATGAGTTATCCAACTTCGCACCAATTTCAACACTACTTTTTGATCTCTTGAGTGCTATTTTTATCAATCATAAGGGTGTCATCAGAATTGCTAACTCTATCTTGTAGTATTGTTTGCAGTTGGCACCATTCTCTCGACAACAACAGGTCTATAAAACACCATCATCATCAACAAGCGGAACATCAAAATTTGAAGGAAAGTTGAAAAGTTCAAGGTTTACAAGTAACAATATAAGAAAGAGCAAATTTCATATTCAAGTAAAGCAACAATAGAATGAACATAATTTTATATACATGCTAAAGACTTATGTACAAGAGCGAAAGAAATCAAAAGATAAGAGTTAGTGAAGTTCGGGATATCGCGACAATACAAGTTGTGAAGAATCAAGTGGTCAAGTCCTTCTCACATAGCCATATTAGTTTTGTTAATTGTAATTCAATTTAGCATATAATAGAAAAATAAAAAAAATATATTAAAAAATATATATATATATATATATATATATATATATATATATATATATAATATATTTTTTTAGTGTATATTTCCTTTTATATTCATTCAATAATGCCGCGGGGAAGAAGAAATCTATAAAGAAATTTCAAACAACAAAGAATTAAGGAAAAGAGTTACAATTATCAAGGTTCTACGAAGTTCAAGAGTTCATCATCAACAGTTGAAGACCGAAGACGTTTCTATTGGATGTTGTGAGAGTGGTGCTGATTGCCGATCAAGTGAGAAGGTAAGTAAGCGTTCTCATCCTTACATAGTGGTTGATTTCCTTTCTTAGAGGTTACTAGAAAATGCAAAAAAGGTTTTCTTTCGTCCCAAATTTCTATAGGATAACATCTTCATATAATTCAGAGGGTTCCTTTTTTTCCCCACCATTTAACGTGTGTATGATTTCTATCTTCACTCCTGCCTGCACACATGTGAGAACCATAAAGTGCTTCTTTTGAGTGTCAATTTCATAAAATCGTATTGGTGAGGCAGAACATTTGATTACTTTTGAGGCTGGATTCTTTCATTTGGTGGTTTTCTCGTAACTCAATAGTTAAGCATGAGAATAATGTTCTTTGAAACTTCTAACTTCTTATTATTAGTGTGTAGAAATTTTATGTCCTCATAGCTCTTTGGATGCATGTGCTCTGGAGCGTTCGAAAGTTGGAATTTAGGTTTTGTGGGTGTACCTCTTGTAAACCCTCACGAGACTATAACTCGTCCACTAGGGACACCTAGGGGTTTAAAGGATTTTTGCATATGCTAAGTGCAACCGTGTCCTCAACGAAATGGAGTTTTTGTATTTAATTTGGTTTAGTTTAGATAGTAGTTTGCTCGAGGACTAGCAAAATCTAAGTGTGGTGGAATTTGATAAGTGCATAATTTACATATTTATAGTGTCAATTCCATACTTTTTTTATCTATGATTCTTTCATTTTATCTTTTTATTACTTTGTTTTATATTTTATTTATTTCTTTAGGAGGATCATCCGAAATCAATGGAAATGGTGTTGAAGAGAACTAAGAAGAGGAAAAGAGTTCATTCCAGTATAAAAAGGAAAGGACAAAGGATGGAAACACAACTTTGAAACTAGAGTTCCAAGAATATTTACGGTTGGGAAAGTACCTCAAAACCCAACCGTAAAAGAAGTCAATTTTTGAAGACAAATTCCAGGAAGATTTACAGTTGGGTCTAGACGCTCAAACCCAACCGTAAAATTAGATGAATATATTTGAAGATTTTTTCATTTCTATCTTGTATAGAATTGAAAGACGAATCCAACCGAAAAAGAATGAGGCCAATCGGACATCGTATGAGGGAGTTATGATCAAAACGGTGAAATACAAAAAAGTGTTCAGGAAGAATTACGATTGGGTTTCTTGGACTCGGACTCGGACCGTAAAAATCTGGGGATTTTGGGTGAGATCTTTGTGTCAGAATTTCGGTTGGGTTTTTTGGTTCGAACTCAATCGTAACTGGGGTAGTTTGGCACACGTTTGGGCTTCTAAAGCAAGGAAAACACGGTCCCGGAAGGATTTTAAACCCTAGAAAGAGAGGATACTTGAGGGCCAAGCATTGAAGACTATAAAAGAAGACATCTAAGGATCAAACAAGACACATCATATCACATATTCTATATTCTACATCAAAAACCTAGGGTTTACCCCTTTAGGGGGAAACCATTCTTCTTTGTAATATGAGTAGCTAATCCTTTTGTTGATTAAGGATAAATTCAATGTTCTAAGCATGAAGCTTTATTAGTTAATACAAGTTTGTTTGAAGTTATTATCATAATCGTATGTTTTCACTATATCTAGGGTTTATGATTGATTTCTTAGAATGTTTATAGTGCAAGCTAGATTAATCTATTGATCATTCTATTGCTAGTAGAGAGTTGAGAGATCCGTAATTGTCGATCATCTCCTACATAAGTAGACAATGTGAAACCTTGCAGAGGGATTCTATGGAGCAATCGTGTGTGAAGATAACATTAGAAAGTGGACCGAGCGTACTAAGTCTAACTACTAGGATCAAACCTAAATTCACAAATCTTAAAGCGTCCGGTTGAGTTATACCTTGTAAGCGTACCTCAAGACGGATCAGTTGGATAGAATCCAGTGACTAAGCGTACCTGTTATCCGGTGATATAAGGAGTTTTGGGGATAACTAAGCGTACCTGTTATTTTACGGTTGGTGATGAATGATTCTGACGAAATATATATAAGTATACTAATCCAGTAATCGTTTGGTAACGGTGAAGGACTCCCTAATCATCTCTTTCTTATTATCTTTTTATTGTTCTTTTTAGTTAATCAATCCACAAAACCCCCTTTTTAGTATTTATTCTAGTTTTGCTAAACTAAATAACATCTCAATTACACATCTCTCTGTGAGAACGATCCTTACTATCGTTATATGATTAGTTAATTAGTGAGAAATATCTTGAGTAATTTGTCACAGTTACGACACGTATGTGAACGGCGAGGACCAAGTCATCCATCAAAATTTGTCGTTGAAAATTGTTCTTGTTGGAGTATCCCTCGTTTATTTTTCTCCCAAGATATGTGTCTACAAATGAATGACGTGCATCTTCTATCGGGCTTGGTGTGAAAGTAAGTTGCTTTTCCAAGACAGATCGATGAGCTAAAACGGAATCCCTTGGGGGTTACTAGCAATAATGTGACGACATGGGAGCCTCATGGCCGTCATCGTCTTGCAAGAATAAACAGTCTTATTTCTCCCTTACTCTTTATCCTCAAAATAAATTATAATCATTTATCATATAATGGATAACCCAATGCGACACCCTATAAGAAATACCCCTTATCAACTTATCGTAATCATCGGAGTACATGGTCACAACTTTCATCCTACTATCTTCCATTTGGATCTGAATATTATTGATATCCTCCATGGTGTATTGATGGAAAACTTCTTATACCGTAACCATATTATTTTAACACTCCTGAAGTAGTTTTTTTAATTGTCACCATGAGACCCTTCTGTTATACTTGTCGCCTCATTTTTGTAATGCATATGTTGGTAGGTATACACGTACACAAACTTTTCTTTGTGCGGCTCCAACAATTGCTTCACGTAATAAACCATCATTTTCTCGGCAACCTTTATCCAATTATATTTGAAACTTTCCAAATTAGATTTTTACTCTACCTCGGACATCGAAAGTACCATCAAATCCCAATAATGTTTAAAAGCTTTCCATTTTACTTCATTATCTTCGTACTCTTGTGCCATTCTCTTCTTCTCTTCCTCTCGTTCCTCCCGAGTTAGTTTACTTAGACGATCATCCTCAGCCTTCTCACGAGCATTACCCTTTTGTGGTTTTGGCCTCTGGATATGGCCCCTGTAATACGCTCTGATATTGCATTGTATGTACCATGTACAAAGAAATTGTTTGGCATCCGGGAAAACCACCTCTATTGCATTCATTAGTGCATGATCCTTATTCGTCACTATGATCCTAGGAATTTGATCGCTACGGTAAATCTCTTTCAAGGTTTCCAACATCCAAATAAAACTCACCTCATTCTTCCGATCCATAAAACCCCATGCAATTGAGAAAGTTTATTTTTCTGAAGTGTGGCCACATATATTTAGCAATGACATATTGTACTTTTTTTTCTTATAAGTGCAATCTATCAACAAAACTTGATAGAAGCATTGAGCCAATTGGATAATCTTCGGATGCGCCAAGAAAATACGAATCACTTTGTCGTCCACTACTTTCTTCTTCATTGTGTAGTTATGTTGCCCGGCTAACCACTGAGATTGTTCCATAACCGCTGTGACGGACCGGAAAATTTTTCGCTTCCAACACGTCGGATTTGACCCACTTGGAAATCTAAGACTTTGCGATACGCCACTTGAAGAACCAATGTTACCAAATTTTTGGACAATATGTTGAATAAGTAATCGTGCATGGATTTGTCTCAAACTGCTTTATAAGAAGACAAGTATAATTCTCGTTTTCAAGGGTCATCAAAATCGAAAAATGATTTTCATCTTTCTACTGTGAAGATACAATATCTCTTGCCAGCCTCCCGTGCCGCACAGTCTTTCACTCATGAGTGGGATCCTAACAACGCACACTGTGCCGCACAGGTGAGGGGGTGATCATTCCCAGTGCCAATGGTAGTGGGATACCAGCCACCATTCCCAACGTATTTTCTGGAAAACTCGCAGAACTAGGTCAAGCTCAACAAACCATCTTTCTCAAATGAATGAACTACTCAAAAGAGTTAGTAATCATTTCCAAATCAATAGTATTAAAATTTTATCATAAACATCAACCATTCCTCTTAGATGATATGAGTTACCTCGTATGATAATAACCATTGCTTAACTCACGTGCCGAGACAGATGACATGAATTACCTCGAATGGTAATAATCATCTTTTGTCTTACGGGTTGTACAGTTATCAGATGGTATGAATTACCTTGAAGAGGCAACAATCATCTCTATCTCACATTTATATCAGATGATATGAACTGGAAAACATCAATCATCTCTTCATTAGGTAGTATGAATATCCAGTACTGCAACTCCCTCTTACAAACGATATATGTACTACGAAGGGTTGCAATCATCTCTGAATAGATGGTATGAACTGCCGAACAGAAACCAACACTTTCAGATGATATGAACATCCTTGTGCAGTTGTGCTGAACCGCATAGTGGCTGCTTACATACCCTCCTCCGTAGATCGAAGGGATCAAGCACGACCATAGTTCATCAGCTTTGTTTAGATAGTATGAACTACCAAAATAGTAGTAACCATCTCTTACTAGATGATATGAACTACTTTGTTAAAGTAGCAATCATCTCTTGCGTTAGGTAGTATGAATCGCATAACGACAATTATCCCAAACTTATCACATTAATAATAAATAGTATCTACTGTGTTGGCAACTGTTAATACATCCCTGCATAGTCTAATAACAACAACAACATATAGCAAGCAAGGAGTTATATGACTTGAAATGAAGAAGATATTCGTAGAAACAATGTAGCATAAAATACAACGGTTGAAACTGATGAAATCATTACATATGCTTAACTGAATGTAATACTTATATAGCTCCATAACCTAACAATTCCAGCCACTAAGATCAAGGGCTCAACAACAAAAGAAACATATTTTAGTAACATAGAAACAAATCCATATGAAACATAAATTTACTCCACCCTTCAATCACTAGTTTACCATTGTTAAATTCAGCACCCTTACACTAAACATCGTAATACTAGCTTTAATACTAACTGCCATGAACATTTTAACAAACATCTCATAGGTACTCAAACAAACAGAAATGTTTCATCCATTTGATTGATCCATCCATAGACATTAATAACAACAAGTAGAAGAATCACATAGTTATGCATATAGATACAAGAAGCAATTAGGTTGTGCTAATTAACCTTGACCAAGGAAGAAGTTTAAGTTGTGCTGAAAGGTTAATTAGGATAAGGATATTTAAGTTATGCATATTAACCTTGTAAAATTAGGATACAGATATTCAAGGAAAAATCACATAGTTATGCATTAGGGTTCTCCACTTCATCAACTTCAGTTGCATCACAGTTACAAGAAAAAAATGTTAAAGGTTCAGAAATTAACTCTGTCTCTATGATTCGTCCCAGAAAAGATGGAGAAGAAGAGGAAGATCCACTTATAGCTGAAGCGAAGAAGAAATTACGTACAACAAGGTCTAATGTATGAAATGAATTTAAAAAGATTATTACTACAAAAATTGGAGCAGATGGGAAGAAGTAAGATTGAAGTTATAGGTATATGAAGTCATTGTAAAAAGAAAATTGAAACAACAAGTGCAAAATGAACCAGCTGCTTGAGATCCCATCTCAATTCCTGCAATAAGAAGCCTGAGAATCAGCCTGGACAAAGAAAAATTACTTCTATCAAAACAGGTAACACAAAAACTAAGTTAGCTAATTGGAAATATCATCCTGATGTTACTAGGCTGCTTGTTTCTAAGATGATCGCTAAGCATGATTATCCACTAAATATGGTTGAGCATGGATATTTTAGAGAGTTTTACCCTTCATCCAAGTGTTATATTAGGAATACAACTAAGGACGACATTATGAAACTGTATGCTGAGTTTAAAGTTCAATTACAAGAACAATTTGATTCAATCATATCTAAATGTAGTTTAACAACTGATATGTGTACTTGTAAACATACAAAAAATGGATATTGTTGTGTAACATGTCATTTCATAGATGATGAATGGAAACTGAATAAGAAAACATTAGCATACAATTTACTGCTATCACGACATACTGGAGAAGTTCTTGCAGATTTTGTGAAAGCAGTAGCTCTAGATTGGAATATAGATAATAAGTTGTTTGCTTTAGCTGCTGACAATGCTAAATCCAATGATGTTATGATAAGAAATCTGAAGAGATGGCTTTCTAGCAAGAATTGTTTAGTTCTTGAGGGTGATATGTTTCAAATGAGGTGTAGCAATCATACATTGCATTTAGTTATATTATGTGGGATCAAAGTAGTTGTTGGATTTATAGAAAGTATTAGAGAGTGTTTCAAATATGTCAAGTCTTCACAGGCTATAAAAGAGAGGTTTGGAAATGCTTTAGCACAACTTAAACTTCCTGCAAGATCTGTAAGTTTAGATGTGGACACTAGATGGAACTCCGCCTTTAAGATGCTTAAAGAAACAATTGATTTGAGACAAGAATATGTTAGGTTAGATGATTTGGATTCTGATTTCCATATACTACCAAGTTCAGAGGACTGGAAACAAGGAATACATATTTGTGAGTGTTTGGAAGTGTTTGATGTTATTTCAAGTAAATTTGCTGGGATTAACTATCCAACAACAAATATGTATTACAATAGGGTATATGAGATTAATAAGAGAATTAG
>JAJJMC010006090.1:0-10176 GCA_023531435.1 Papaver californicum | reverse complement strand
CCTGATGTTGAGCTTTTCAATTTTTGCTAATAAATGATTAGCAACAAAAGGATTTTTTTTTAGTGAACGTGTCACAGCTAATTACTCCTATCTTTTTTTCTTTTGTAAAGACGAAGAAACATATTCTCGATTTTCTCTCCTATTTAGTACGTCGACGAAGAATCAAACTATCACTATATTTATTCCTTTTTCTACTTCTTCTTCCAAGCGCAGGATAACCCCAAGGGGTTGTGGGTTGTTTTCTACCAATTGGGGCCCTTCCTTCACCACCCCCATGGGGATGGTCTACAGGGTTCATAACTACCCCTCTTACTACAGGACGCTTACCTAGCCAACGCTTAGATCCGGCTCTACCCAAACTTTTCTGGTTCACCCCAACATTACCCACTTGTCCGACTGTTGCTGAGCAGTTTTTGGATATCAAACGGACCTCCCCAGACGGTAATTTTAATGTGGCCGATTTACCCTCTTTTGCAATCAGTTTCGCTACAGCACCCGCTGCTCTAGCTAATTGTCCACCCTTTCCAAGTGTGATTTCTATGTTATGTATGGCCGTGCCTAAGGGCATATCGGTTGAAGTAGATTCTTCTTTTTGATCAATCAAAACCCCTTCCCAAACTGTACAAGCTTCTTCCAAAGCATACGGCTTTCTGGATGTATATAATGATATCTAGACAGATGGATCTTATATGAATCGTATGATGAAGTACCACATGAGTGGATATATTGGAATCCAAATCTGCCGAATCACTCATGTTATGATCTTCTACATCCTAGGTCTCCCCGTTCCATCATCTGGCTTATGTTCTTCATGTAGCATTCAGACCGAATGACTCTATGAAATTACGTCGATATTTCCACATATTACGGGTAACGTAGGAGACATCTCTATTTTTCCCCGGGGGTAGAATTACCACTGCTTAGCTTTCAATTCGCCTCTGACCATCAAATGAAATGTGAATAACCCGTCCTCCTCTCTTTGAAACAAGGGGCGCTTCCGGTTCTGTCGGTGCTTCAAACAATTTTGTCTTCTCCATATTACCATATCTCTAGAGTCAATAATTTTATATGAGGAACTACTGAACTCAATCACTTGCTGCCGTTACTCTTCAGTTTTCTGTTGAGGTCTATCCCGTAGAGGTACTCAAATTGGATCAGTGATTGATTTCTAGGTTTCGTCGTAAACCTAATTGGTTACTTCCAATTACGTAAATCAATGGTTCAAACCGCACTCAAAGGTAGGGCATTTCCCATTGAGATAGGAACTTCTGTACCAGAAACAATGGTATCTCCAATTATAGCCCCTCTGGGATGTAAAATATATCTCTTCTCACCATCCCCATAGTGTATGAGACAAATGTATGCATTTCGGTTGGGGTCGTATTCTATGGTTACGATTCTACCAGATATGTCTTTTTCATTCCGTCGAAAATCTATTTTACGGTATAGACGCTTATGACCTCCCCCTCTATGCCTTGCGGTAATGATGCCTCTGGCATTACGACCTTTACCACAATGACGCTGTCCAGAGATCAAATTATTTCGTGAATTGGATTTCACTTGACTGTCTACGGCCCCATTGCGTGTGCTCGGAGTAGAAGTTTTGTATAAATGTATCGCCGTGTTATTAAGTATTTTTTTTTAAGTTCTTTTCTTTCTAAGAGGTGGAATAGAATAACCCGGTTGAAGCGTAATGATCATACGTTTGTAATGCATTGTATGTCCCATAGGTCCCATTCTTCTACCCTTTCCCGGGAGTCGATGACTATTCATAGCTATTACCTTGACACCAAAGAAGAGTTCGACCCAATGCTTTATTTCTGTCCTAGTTGATCCTGATTCGACATTAGAAGTATATTGATTGTTCCCCAATAACCGAATACTTTTGTCTGTAAATACTGCATATTTGATTCCATCCATAAATCCATTTTCTTCCCTATGAGTTCCAGTATTGATAAGAATTCTAGTTCTTACTGTTCATATGTTATGGTATGAATATACCATACCAATTCGTTATGTATGGATGATGAGATTCCATTGATACAGAGCCAATTCCAATAGACTTATTGAACGTTCCCATTGGCGTGCATCCAGCAGGAATTGAACCTACGAATTTGCCAATTATGAGTTGGGCGCTTTAACCATTCAGCCATGGATGCTTAACAGGGATCATCGTACATCGTGAATAACCAAATTCCAATTGAAATGAAATCTTTAGGAGGAATCAATGAAACAGGAATCAATGAAACGACATCAATTCAAATCCTGGATCTTCGAATTGAGAGAGATATTGAGAGAGATCAAGAATTCTCACTATTTCTTAGATTCATGGACCAAATTCGATTCAGTGGGATCTTTCACTCACATTTTTTTCCACCAAGAACGTTTTATGAAACTCTTTGACCCCCGAATTTGGAGTATCCTCCTTTCACGCGATTCACAGGGTTCAACAAGCAATCGATATTTCACGATCAAAGGTGTAGTACTGCTTGTAGTAGCGGTCCTTATATATCGTATTAACAATCGAAATATGGTCGAAAGAAAAAATCTCTATTTGATGGGGCTTCTTCCTATACCTATGAATTCCATTGGACCCAGAAATGATACATCGGAAGAATCTTTTTGGTCTTCCAATATTAATAGGTTGATTGTTTCGCTCCTCTATCTTCCAAAAGGGAAAAAGATCTCTGAGAGTTGTTTCATGGATCCGAAAGAGAGTACTTGGGTTCTCCCAATAACGAAAAAGTGTATCATGCCTGACTCTAACTGGGGTTCGCGGTGGTGGAGGAACCGGATCGGAAAAAGGTGGAATTCTAGTTGTAAGATATCTAAGGAAACCGTAGCTGGAATTGAGATCTCATTTAAAGAGAAAGATATCAAATATCTGGAGTTTCTTTTTGTATCCTATACGGATGATCCGATCCGCAAGGACCATGATTGGGAATTGTTTGATCGTCTTTCTCTGAGGAAGAAGCGAAACATAATCAACTTGAATTCGGGCCAGCTATTCGAAATCTTAGTGAAACACTGGATTTGTTATCTCATGTCTGCTTTTCGTGAAAAAAGACCAATTGAAGTGGAGGGTTTCTTCAAACAACAAGGAGCTGAGTCAACTATTCAATCAAATGAGATTGAACATGTTTCCCATCTCTTCTCGAGAAACAAGTGGGGTATTTCTTTGCAAAATTGTGCTCAATTTCATATGTGGCAATTCCGCCAAGATATCTTCGTTAGTTGGGGGAAGAATCTGCACGAGTCGGATTTTTTGAGGAACGTATCGAGAGAGAGTTGGATTTGGTTAGACAATGTGTGGTTGGTAAGCAAGGATCGGTTTTTTAGCAAGGTACGGAATGTATCGTCAAATATTCAATATGATTCCACAAGATCTATTTTCGTTCAAGTAACGAATTCTAGCCAATTGAAAGGATCTTCTGATCAATCCAGAGACCCTTTCGATTCGATTAGTAATGAGGATTCGGAATATCACACATTGATCAATCAAAGAGAGATTCAACAACTAAAAGAAAGATCGATTCTTTGGGATCCTTCCTTTCTTCAAACGGAACGAACAGAGAGAAAATCAGACCGATTCCCGAAATGCCTTTCTGGATATTCCTCAATGTCCCGGCTATTCACGGAACGTGAGAAGCAGATGAATAATCATCTGCTTCCGGAAGAAATCGAAGCAATTCTTGGGAATTCTACAAAATCAATTCGTTCCTTTTTCTCTGACAGATGGTCAGAACTTCATCTGGGTTCGAATCCTACTGAGAGGTCCACTAGAGATCATAAATTGTTGAAGAAAGAACAAGATGTTTCTTTTGTCCCTTCCAGACGATCGGAAAATAAAGAAATGGTTGATATATTCAAGATAATTACGTATTTACAAAATACCGTCTCAATTCATCCTATTTCATCAGATCCGGGATGTGATATGGTTCCGAAGGATGAACCGGATATGGCCAGTTCCAATAAGATTTCATTCTTGAACCAAAATCCATTTTTTTCTTTCTTTCATCTATTCCATGACCGAAACAGGGGGGGGTACACGTTACACCGCGATTTTGAATCAGAAGAGAGATTTCAAGAAATGGCAGATCTATTCACTCTATCAATAACCGAGCCGGATCTGGTGTATCATAAGGGATTTTCCTTTTCTATTGATTCCTACGGGTTGGATAAAAAAAAATTATTGAATGAGGTATTCAACTCCAGGGATGAATCGAAAAAGAAATCTTTCTTGGTTCTACCTCCTATTTTTTATGAAGAGAATGAATCTTTTTATCGAAGGATCAGAAAAAAATCGGTCCGGATCTCCTGCGGGAATGACTTGGAAGATCCAAAACCAAAAAGAGTGGTATTTGCTAGCAACAACATAATGGAGGCAGTCAATCAATATAGATTGATCCGAAATCTGATTCAAATCCAATATAGCACCTATGGGTACATAAGAAATGTATCGAATCGATTCTTTTATGGAATTCAAAGGGATCAAATAGGAAATGATACTCTGAATCATAGAACTATAATGAAATATACGATCAACCAACATTTATCGAATTTGAAAAAGAGTCAGAAGAAATGGTTCGATCCTCTTATTTCTCGAACCGAGAGATCCATGAATCGGGATCCTAATGCATATAGATACAAATGGCCCAACGGGAGCAATAATTTCCAGGAACATTTGGAACATTTCGTTTCTGAGCAGAAGAGCCGTTTTCAAGTAGTGTTCGGTCGATTACGTATTAATCAATATTCGATTGATTGGTCCGAGGTTATCGACAAACAAGATTTGTCCAAGTCACTTCTCTTTTTGTCCAAGTCACTTCTCTTTTTGTCTAAGTCACTTCCTTTTTTCTTTGTGAGTATCGGGAATATCCCCATTCATAGGTCCGAGATCCACATCTATGAATTGAAAGGGCCGAATGATCAACTCTGCAATCAGTTGTTAGAATCAATAGGTGTTCAAATCGTTCATTTGAATAAATTGAAACCCTTCTTATTGGATAATCGTGATACTTCCCAAAAATCGAAATTCTTGATCAATGGAGGAACAATATCACCGTTTTTATTCAATAAGATACCAAAGTGGATGATTGACTCATTTCATACTAGAAATAATCGCAGGAAAGACTTTGATAACACCGATTCCTATTTCTCAATGATATCCCACGATCGAGACAATTGGCTGAATCCCGTGAAACCATTTCATAGAAGTTCATTGATCTCTTCTTTTTATAAAGCAAATCGACTTCGATTCTTGAATAATCCACATCACTTCTGGTTCGATTGTAACAAAAGATTCCCTTTTTATGTGGAAAAGGCCCGTATCAATAATTATGATCTTACGTATGGACAATTCCTCAATATCTTGTTCATTCGCAACAACATTTTTTCTTTGTGCGTCGGTCCAAAAAAACATGTTTTTTTGGAGAGAGATACTATTTCATCAATCGAGTCACAGGTATCTAACATATTCATACCTAACGATTTTCCACAAAGTGGTGACGTAAGGTATAACTTGTACAAATCTTTCCATTTTCCAATTCGATCCGATCCATTCGTTCGTAGAGCTATTTACTCGATCCCAGACATTTCTGGAACACCTCTAACAGAGGGACAAATAGTCAATTTTGAAAGAACTTATTGTCAACCTCTTTCAGATATGAATCTCTCTGATTCAGAAGGGAAGAACTTGCATCAGTATCTCAATTTCAATTCAAACATGGGTTTGATTCACACTCCATGTTCTGAGAAATATTTACCATCCGAAAAGAGGAAAAAACAGAGTCTTTGTCTAAAGAAATGCGTTGAGAAATGGCAGATGTATAGAACCCTTCAACGAGATAGTGCTTTTTCAAATCTCTCAAAATGGAATCTGTTACAAACATATATGCCATGGTTCCTTACTTCGGCAGGGTGCAAATATCTAAATTTCACCCTTTTAGATACTTTTTCAGACCTATTGCCGATACTAAGTAGCAGTCAAAAATTTGTATCCGTTTTTCATGATATTATGCATGGATCAGATACATCATGGCCAATTCCTCAGAAAAAATTGTGGGCGATTCTTCCACAATGGAATCCGATAAGTGAGATTTCGAGTAAGTGTTTACATAATCTTCTTCTGTCCGAAGAAATGATTCATCGAAATAATGAGTCACCCGTTCCATTGATATGGATACATATGAGATCACCAAATGATCGGGAGTTCCTTTATTCAATCCTTTTCCTTCTTCTTGTGGCTGGATATCTCGTTCATACACATCTTCTCTTTGTTTCCCGAGCTTCTAGTGAGTTACAAACAGAGTTCGAAAAGATCAAATCTTTGATGATTCAATCATACATGATTGAAAAATTCTGGATAGGTATCCTACATCTGAGTTGAACTCTTTGTGGTTAAAGAATCTCTTTCTAGTTTCTTTGGAACAATTAGGAGATTCTCTAGAAGAAATACGGGGTTCTGCTTCTGGTGGCAACATGCTATTGGGTGGTGGTCCCACTTATGGGGTCAAATAAATACTTTCTAAGAAGAAATGTTTGAATATCAATCTCATCGATATCATAAGTATCGTACCAAATCCCATCAATCAAATCACTTTTTCGAGAAATACGAGATATCTAAGTCATACAAGTAAAGAGATCTATTGATTGATAAAAAAAAAAGAAAAAAAATGAACGTTGATTGGATTGATGATAAAATAGAATCCTGGGTCGCGAACAATGATTCGATTGATGATGAAGAAAGAGAATTCTTGGTTCAGTTCTCCACCTTAACGACAAAAAAAGGACTGATCAAATTCTATTGAGTCTGACTCATAGTGATCATTTATCAAAGAATGACTCTGGTTATCAAATGGTTGAACAACCGGGATCAATTTACTTACGATACTTAGTTGACATTCATAAAAAAGATCTAATGAATTATGAGTTCAATAGATCCTGTTTAGCAGAAAGACGGATATTCCTTGCTCATTATCAGACAATCACTTATTCACAAACCTCGTGTGGGGCTAATAGTTTTCATTTCCCATCTCATGGAAAACCCTTTTCGCTCCGCTTAGCCCTATCCCCGTCTAGGGGTATTTTAGTGATAGGTTCTATAGGAACTGGACGATCCTATTTGGTCAAATACCTAGCGACAAACTCTTATGTTCCTTTCATTACGGTATTTCCGAACAAGTTCCTGGATGACAAGCCTAAAGGTTATCTTATTGATGATATTGATGGTAGTGACAATATCGAGATTGATGCTAGTGACGATATCGATGATGACCTTGATACAGAGCTGCTAACTATGACGAATGCGCTAACTATGTATATGACGCCGAAAAAAGACCGATTTGATATCACCCTTCAATTCGAATTAGCAAAAGCAATGTCTCCTTGCATAATATGGATTCCAAACATTCATGATCTGTATGTGAATGAGTCGAATTACTTATCCCTCGGTCTATTAGTGAACTATCTCTCCAGGGATTGTGAAAGATGCTCCACTAGAAATCTCCTTGTTATTGCTTCGACTCATATTCCCCAAAAAGTAGATCCCGCTCTAATAGCTCCGAATAAATTAAATACATGCATTAAGATACGGAGGCTTCTTATTCCACAACAACGAAAGCACTTTTTCACTCTTTCATATACTAGGGGATTTCACTTGGAAAAGAAAATGTTCCATACTAATGGATTCGGGGCCATAACCATGGGCTCCAATGCACGAGATCTTGTAGCACTTACCAATGAGGCCCTATCCATTAGTATTACACAGAAGAAATCCATTCTAGACACTAATACAATTAGATCCGCTCTTCATAGACAAACTTGGGATTTGCGATCCCAGGTAAGATCGGTTCAGGATCATGGGATCCTTTTCTATCAGATAGGAAGGGCTGTGGCACAAAATATACTTCTAAGTAATTGCCCCATAGATCCTATATCTATCTATATGAAGAAGAAATCATGTAAGGAAGGGGATTCTTTTTTGTACAAATGGTACTTCGAGCTTGGAACGAGCATGAAGAAATTAACGATACTTCTTTATCTTTTGAGTTGTTCTGCCGGATCGGTCGCTCAAGATCTTTGGTCTCTACCCGGACCCGATGAAAAAAATGGGATCACTTCTTATGGATTCGTTGAGAATGATTCTGATCTAGTTCATGGCCTATTAGAAGTAGAAGGCGCTCTGGTGGGATCCTCACGGACAGAAAAAGATTGCAGTCAGTTTGATAATGATCGAGTGACATTGCTTCTTCGGTCCGAACCAAGAAATCCCTTAGATATGATGCAAAATGGATCTTGTTCTTTTGTTGATCAGAGATTTCTATATGAAAAAAACGAGTCGGAGTTTGAAGAAGGAGCCCTCGACCCGGAACAGATAGAGGAGGATTTATTCAATCACATAGTTTGGGCTCCTAGAATATGGCGCCCTTGTGGCAATCTCTTTGATTGTATCGAAAGGTCCAATGAATTGGGATTTCCCTATTGGGCCAGGTCATTTCGGGGCAAGCGTATCATTTATCATAAAGAGGCTGAGCTTCAAGAGAATGATTCGGAGTTCTTGCAGAGTGGAACCATGCAGTACCAGACACGAGATAGATCCTCCAAAGAACAAGGTTTTTTTCGAATAAGCCAATACATTTGGGACCCTGCAGATCCATTCTTTTTCCTATTCAAAGATCAGCCCTTTATCTCTGTGTTTTCACGTCGAGAATTCTTTGCAGATCAAGAGATGTCAAAGGGGCTTCTTACTTCCCAAACAAAGCCTCCTACATCTATATATAAACGCTGGTTCATCAAGAATACGCAAGAAAAGCACTTCGAATTGTTGATTCATCGCCAGAGATGGCTTAGAACCAATAGTTTATTCTCTAATGGATCTTTCCGTTCTAATACTCCATCCGAGAGTTATCAGTATTTATCAAATCTGTTCCTATCTAATGGAACGCTATTGGATCAAATGACAAAGAAATTGTTGAGAAAGAGGTGGCTTTTCCCGGATGAAATGAAACATTTGATTCATGTAAGAGAAGAGGAGAAAGATTTCCCATTCCTTAGCCGGAAAGATATGTGGCCATGAAAGAGGGATTAAGTGGAACAGAATTGACCGGGTGGTAGAGTCGTGGAAAGACTTGTTTCTTCCATATTTTTGACCTTAGCTACATGGAACAATATGCTACTGCTGAAAGATAGAAGAATTGAAATCTTAGATCAAAACACTACGTATGAATGGTATGAACTGCCTAAAAAAGAATTGTTGAACGGCGAACAACCAGAGCCTATTACTCACTACATCAAAAAAATTTCCATTAATGAAACATGTAAATCCATTGGAAAAGAAAAAATACGCATGTCCGATGAAATGGTTCTTGCTATCTGCTCCAATAATGAATCATTTCATTGGTTTAACTGAATAACTAACTAAAATAGATAGACCTTTCTCTTCGTCTCAAGTCGATGGATCTTCTCAATTGAAAGATCTCCTATATGGCTAATACACATTCCAGTTGACCGAGCCTAATTCTAATTGTTTTGTTCCGAAGCAAAGATATCCACGGGGCCGGTTCGGTTCGTCCTATTCAGATATTCACACGACCAAGAGGTACTGGATTTTCTTGCCCTGAAAGGGGAAGGAAGGCTGGAATGCCAACAGACGTCTATTATCGAATTCACCCGACCTGATAGTACCCATTTTGGGAACGTCCAGTGCCAAAATCACTGAATGGGTAAGTCGCCAATCCCTAAAACGGACTATGTAATGTACTTTATCTGCTGGGTTACGGGCGGGCATTTTATCAGAGGTTTCTATTGTATCAATTTACCCCTGTGTGATTCCTGTTGAAGCATCTACTCGGGGGGTGGTGCAGTGCGGACGATTTCAAAGTGGACTCCCCATTCATTAGATAGAGAAGATCTCCAAAATTTAGTGATCCGCTGCCGAACTTATTCCAATTCCAACAGCGCGGACTCGGCTCGTAGGGATCGCCGGACTACTTCGTATCAACAGAGACTCGGTCTATCAATATCGATTCGATCCGAGATCTCTTATTGAATTGCTCATTCAATGAGCATTCTCAATATTATGCCTTGAAGAGGACTCGAACCTCCACGCTCTTCAGCACGAGATTTTGAGTCTCGCGTGTCTACCATTTCACCATCAAGGCATCTTGAAAGTGAATC
>JAJJMC010006082.1:0-7500 GCA_023531435.1 Papaver californicum | reverse complement strand
TAGGAACAGATTTGATAAATACTGATAACTCTCGGATGGAGTATTAGAACGGAAAGATCCATTAGAGAATAAACTATTGGTTCTAAGCCATCTCTGGCGATGAATCAACAATTCGAAGTGCTTTTCTTGCGTATTCTTGATGAACCAGCGTTTATATATAGATGTAGGAGGCTTTGTTTGGGAAGTAAGAAGCCCCTTTGACATCTCTTGATCTGCAAAGAATTCTCGACGTGAAAACACAGAGATAAAGGGCTGATCTTTGAATAGGAAAAAGAATGGATCTGCAGGGTCCCAAATGTATTGGCTTATTCGAAAAAAACCTTGTTCTTTGGAGGATCTATCTCGTGTCTGGTACTGCATGGTTCCACTCTGCAAGAACTCCGAATCATTCTCTTGAAGCTCAGCCTCTTTATGATAAATGATACGCTTGCCCCGAAATGACCTGGCCCAATAGGGAAATCCCAATTCATTGGACCTTTCGATACAATCAAATAGATTGCCACAAGGGCGCCATATTCTAGGAGCCCAAACTATGTGATTGAATAAATCCTCCTCTATCTGTTCCGGGTCGAGGGCTCCTTCTTCAAACTCCGACTCGTTTTTTTCATATAGAAATCTCTGATCAACAAAAGAACAAGATCCATTTTGCATCATATCTAAGGGATTTCTTGGTTCGGACCGAAGAAGCAATGTCACTCGATCATTATCAAACTGACTGCAATCTTTTTCTGTCCGTGAGGATCCCACCAGAGCGCCTTCTACTTCTAATAGGCCATGAACTAGATCAGAATCATTCTCAACGAATCCATAAGAAGTGATCCCATTTTTTTCATCGGGTCCGGGTAGAGACCAAAGATCTTGAGCGACCGATCCGGCAGAACAACTCAAAAGATAAAGAAGTATCGTTAATTTCTTCATGCTCGTTCCAAGCTCGAAGTACCATTTGTACAAAAAAGAATCCCCTTCCTTACATGATTTCTTCTTCATATAGATAGATATAGGATCTATGGGGCAATTACTTAGAAGTATATTTTGTGCCACAGCCCTTCCTATCTGATAGAAAAGGATCCCATGATCCTGAACCGATCTTACCTGGGATCGCAAATCCCAAGTTTGTCTATGAAGAGCGGATCTAATTGTATTAGTGTCTAGAATGGATTTCTTCTGTGTAATACTAATGGATAGGGCCTCATTGGTAAGTGCTACAAGATCTCGTGCATTGGAGCCCATGGTTATGGCCCCGAATCCATTAGTATGGAACATTTTCTTTTCCAAGTGAAATCCCCTAGTATATGAAAGAGTGAAAAAGTGCTTTCGTTGTTGTGGAATAAGAAGCCTCCGTATCTTAATGCATGTATTTAATTTATTCGGAGCTATTAGAGCGGGATCTACTTTTTGGGGAATATGAGTCGAAGCAATAACAAGGAGATTTCTAGTGGAGCATCTTTCACAATCCCTGGAGAGATAGTTCACTAATAGACCGAGGGATAAGTAATTCGACTCATTCACATACAGATCATGAATGTTTGGAATCCATATTATGCAAGGAGACATTGCTTTTGCTAATTCGAATTGAAGGGTGATATCAAATCGGTCTTTTTTCGGCGTCATATACATAGTTAGCGCATTCGTCATAGTTAGCAGCTCTGTATCAAGGTCATCATCGATATCGTCACTAGCATCAATCTCGATATTGTCACTACCATCAATATCATCAATAAGATAACCTTTAGGCTTGTCATCCAGGAACTTGTTCGGAAATACCGTAATGAAAGGAACATAAGAGTTTGTCGCTAGGTATTTGACCAAATAGGATCGTCCAGTTCCTATAGAACCTATCACTAAAATACCCCTAGACGGGGATAGGGCTAAGCGGAGCGAAAAGGGTTTTCCATGAGATGGGAAATGAAAACTATTAGCCCCACACGAGGTTTGTGAATAAGTGATTGTCTGATAATGAGCAAGGAATATCCGTCTTTCTGCTAAACAGGATCTATTGAACTCATAATTCATTAGATCTTTTTTATGAATGTCAACTAAGTATCGTAAGTAAATTGATCCCGGTTGTTCAACCATTTGATAACCAGAGTCATTCTTTGATAAATGATCACTATGAGTCAGACTCAATAGAATTTGATCAATCCTTTTTTTTGTCGTTAAGGTGGAGAACTGAACCAAGAATTCTCTTTCTTCATCATCAATCGAATCACTGTTCGCGACCCAGGATTCTATTTTATCATCAATCCAATCAACGTTCACGTTTTTTCTTTTTCTTATCAATGAATAGATCTCTTTACTTGTACGACTTAGATATCTCGTATTTCTCGAAAAAGTGATTCGATTGATGGGATTTGGTATGATACTTATGATATCGATGAGATTGATATTCAAATATTTCTTCTTAGAACGTATTGATTTGACCCCATAAGTGGGACCACCACCCAATAGCATGTTGCCACCAGAAGCAGAACCCCGTATTTCTTCTAGAGAATCTCCTAATTGTTCCAGAGCAACTAGAAAGAGATTCTTTAACCAGAAAGAGTTCAGTTCAGATGTAGGATACCTATCCAGAAGTTTTCGCAACTCAATCATGTATGATGGAATCATCAAAGATTTGATCTTTTCGAACTCTGTCTGTAACTCACTAGAGGCCCGGGAAACAAAGAGAAGATGTGTACGAACGAGATATCCAGCAACAAGAAGAAGGAAAAGGATTGAATAGAGGAACTCCCGAGCATTTGGTGATCTCAGATGTATCCATATCAATGGAACGGGTGACTCATTATTTCGATGAATCATTTCTTCGGACAGAAGAAGATTATGTAAACACTTACTCGAAATCTCACTTATCGGATTCCATTGTGGAAGAATCGCCCACAATTTTTTCTGAGGAATTGGCCATGATGTATCTGATCCATGCATAATATCATGAAAAACGGATACAAATTTTTGACTGCTACTTAGTATCGGCAATAGGTCTGAAAAAGTATCTAAAAGGGTGAAATTTAGATATTTGCACCCTGCCGAAGTAAGGAACCATGGCATATATGTTTGTAACAGATTCCATTTTGAGAGATTTGAAAAAGCACTATCTCGTTGAAGGGTTCTATACATCTGCCATTTCTCAACGCATTTCTTTAGACAAAGACTCTGTTTTTTCCTCTTTTCGGATGGTAAATATTTCTCAGAACATGGAGTGTGAATCAAACCCATGTTTGAATTGAAATTGAGATACTGATGCAAGTTCTTCCCTTCTGAATCAGAGAGATTCATATCTGAAAGAGGTTGACAATAAGTTCTTTCAAAATTGACTATTTGTCCCTCTGTTAGAGGTGTTCCAGAAATGTCTGGGATCGAGTAAATAGCTCTACGAACGAATGGATCGGATCGAATTGGAAAATGGAAAGATTTGTACAAGTTATACCTTTCGTCACCACTTTGTGGAAAATCGTTAGGTATGAATATGTTAGATACCTGTGACTCGATTGATGAAATAGTATCTCTCTCCAAAAAAACATGTTTTTTTGGACCGACGCACAAAGAAAAAATGTTGTTGCGAATGAACAAGATATTGAGGAATTGTCCATACGTAAGATCATAATTATTGATACGGGCCTTTTCCACATAAAAAGGGAATCTTTTGTTACAATCGAACCAGAAGTGATGTGGATTATTCAAGAATCGAAGTCGATTTGCTTTATAAAAAGAAGAGATCAATGAACTTCTATGAAATGGTTTCACGGGATTCAGCCAATTGTCTCGATCGTGGGATATCATTGAGAAATAGGAATCGGTGTTATCAAAGTCTTTCCTGCGATTATTTCTAGTATGAAATGAGTCAATCATCCACTTTGGTATCTTATTGAATAAAAACGGTGATATTGTTCCTCCATTGATCAAGAATTTCGATTTTTGGGAAGTATCACGATTATCCAATAAGAAGGGTTTCAATTTATTCAAATGAACGATTTGAACACCTATTGATTCTAACAACTGATTGCAGAGTTGATCATTCGGCCCTTTCAATTCATAGATGTGGATCTCGGACCTATGAATGGGGATATTCCCGATACTCACAAAGAAAAAAGGAAGTGACTTAGACAAAAAGAGAAGTGACTTGGACAAAAAGAGAAGTGACTTGGACAAATCTTGTTTGTCGATAACCTCGGACCAATCAATCGAATATTGATTAATACGTAATCGACCGAACACTACTTGAAAACGGCTCTTCTGCTCAGAAACGAAATGTTCCAAATGTTCCTGGAAATTATTGCTCCCGTTGGGCCATTTGTATCTATATGCATTAGGATCCCGATTCATGGATCTCTCGGTTCGAGAAATAAGAGGATCGAACCATTTCTTCTGACTCTTTTTCAAATTCGATAAATGTTGGTTGATCGTATATTTCATTATAGTTCTATGATTCAGAGTATCATTTCCTATTTGATCCCTTTGAATTCCATAAAAGAATCGATTCGATACATTTCTTATGTACCCATAGGTGCTATATTGGATTTGAATCAGATTTCGGATCAATCTATATTGATTGACTGCCTCCATTATGTTGTTGCTAGCAAATACCACTCTTTTTGGTTTTGGATCTTCCAAGTCATTCCCGCAGGAGATCCGGACCGATTTTTTTCTGATCCTTCGATAAAAAGATTCATTCTCTTCATAAAAAATAGGAGGTAGAACCAAGAAAGATTTCTTTTTCGATTCATCCCTGGAGTTGAATACCTCATTCAATAATTTTTTTTTATCCAACCCGTAGGAATCAATAGAAAAGGAAAATCCCTTATGATACACCAGATCCGGCTCGGTTATTGATAGAGTGAATAGATCTGCCATTTCTTGAAATCTCTCTTCTGATTCAAAATCGCGGTGTAACGTGTACCCCCCCCTGTTTCGGTCATGGAATAGATGAAAGAAAGAAAAAAATGGATTTTGGTTCAAGAATGAAATCTTATTGGAACTGGCCATATCCGGTTCATCCTTCGGAACCATATCACATCCCGGATCTGATGAAATAGGATGAATTGAGACGGTATTTTGTAAATACGTAATTATCTTGAATATATCAACCATTTCTTTATTTTCCGATCGTCTGGAAGGGACAAAAGAAACATCTTGTTCTTTCTTCAACAATTTATGATCTCTAGTGGACCTCTCAGTAGGATTCGAACCCAGATGAAGTTCTGACCATCTGTCAGAGAAAAAGGAACGAATTGATTTTGTAGAATTCCCAAGAATTGCTTCGATTTCTTCCGGAAGCAGATGATTATTCATCTGCTTCTCACGTTCCGTGAATAGCCGGGACATTGAGGAATATCCAGAAAGGCATTTCGGGAATCGGTCTGATTTTCTCTCTGTTCGTTCCGTTTGAAGAAAGGAAGGATCCCAAAGAATCGATCTTTCTTTTAGTTGTTGAATCTCTCTTTGATTGATCAATGTGTGATATTCCGAATCCTCATTACTAATCGAATCGAAAGGGTCTCTGGATTGATCAGAAGATCCTTTCAATTGGCTAGAATTCGTTACTTGAACGAAAATAGATCTTGTGGAATCATATTGAATATTTGACGATACATTCCGTACCTTGCTAAAAAACCGATCCTTGCTTACCAACCACACATTGTCTAACCAAATCCAACTCTCTCTCGATACGTTCCTCAAAAAATCCGACTCGTGCAGATTCTTCCCCCAACTAACGAAGATATCTTGGCGGAATTGCCACATATGAAATTGAGCACAATTTTGCAAAGAAATACCCCACTTGTTTCTCGAGAAGAGATGGGAAACATGTTCAATCTCATTTGATTGAATAGTTGACTCAGCTCCTTGTTGTTTGAAGAAACCCTCCACTTCAATTGGTCTTTTTTCACGAAAAGCAGACATGAGATAACAAATCCAGTGTTTCACTAAGATTTCGAATAGCTGGCCCGAATTCAAGTTGATTATGTTTCGCTTCTTCCTCAGAGAAAGACGATCAAACAATTCCCAATCATGGTCCTTGCGGATCGGATCATCCGTATAGGATACAAAAAGAAACTCCAGATATTTGATATCTTTCTCTTTAAATGAGATCTCAATTCCAGCTACGGTTTCCTTAGATATCTTACAACTAGAATTCCACCTTTTTCCGATCCGGTTCCTCCACCACCGCGAACCCCAGTTAGAGTCAGGCATGATACACTTTTTCGTTATTGGGAGAACCCAAGTACTCTCTTTCGGATCCATGAAACAACTCTCAGAGATCTTTTTCCCTTTTGGAAGATAGAGGAGCGAAACAATCAACCTATTAATATTGGAAGACCAAAAAGATTCTTCCGATGTATCATTTCTGGGTCCAATGGAATTCATAGGTATAGGAAGAAGCCCCATCAAATAGAGATTTTTTCTTTCGACCATATTTCGATTGTTAATACGATATATAAGGACCGCTACTACAAGCAGTACTACACCTTTGATCGTGAAATATCGATTGCTTGTTGAACCCTGTGAATCGCGTGAAAGGAGGATACTCCAAATTCGGGGGTCAAAGAGTTTCATAAAACGTTCTTGGTGGAAAAAAATGTGAGTGAAAGATCCCACTGAATCGAATTTGGTCCATGAATCTAAGAAATAGTGAGAATTCTTGATCTCTCTCAATATCTCTCTCAATTCGAAGATCCAGGATTTGAATTGATGTCGTTTCATTGATTCCTGTTTCATTGATTCCTCCTAAAGATTTCATTTCAATTGGAATTTGGTTATTCACGATGTACGATGATCCCTGTTAAGCATCCATGGCTGAATGGTTAAAGCGCCCAACTCATAATTGGCAAATTCGTAGGTTCAATTCCTGCTGGATGCACGCCAATGGGAACGTTCAATAAGTCTATTGGAATTGGCTCTGTATCAATGGAATCTCATCATCCATACATAACGAATTGGTATGGTATATTCATACCATAACATATGAACAGTAAGAACTAGAATTCTTATCAATACTGGAACTCATAGGGAAGAAAATGGATTTATGGATGGAATCAAATATGCAGTATTTACAGACAAAAGTATTCGGTTATTGGGGAACAATCAATATACTTCTAATGTCGAATCAGGATCAACTAGGACAGAAATAAAGCATTGGGTCGAACTCTTCTTTGGTGTCAAGGTAATAGCTATGAATAGTCATCGACTCCCGGGAAAGGGTAGAAGAATGGGACCTATGGGACATACAATGCATTACAAACGTATGATCATTACGCTTCAACCGGGTTATTCTATTCCACCTCTTAGAAAGAAAAGAACTTAAAAAAAAATACTTAATAACACGGCGATACATTTATACAAAACTTCTACTCCGAGCACACGCAATGGGGCCGTAGACAGTCAAGTGAAATCCAATTCACGAAATAATTTGATCTCTGGACAGCGTCATTGTGGTAAAGGTCGTAATGCCAGAGGCATCATTACCGCAAGGCATAGAGGGGGAGGTCATAAGCGTCTATACCGTAA
>JAJJMC010006066.1:7500-15000 GCA_023531435.1 Papaver californicum | reverse complement strand
ATTGTATGTCCCATAGGTCCCATTCTTCTACCCTTTCCCGGGAGTCGATGACTATTCATAGCTATTACCTTGACACCAAAGAAGAGTTCGACCCAATGCTTTATTTCTGTCCTAGTTGATCCTGATTCGACATTAGAAGTATATTGATTGTTCCCCAATAACCGAATACTTTTGTCTGTAAATACTGCATATTTGATTCCATCCATAAATCCATTTTCTTCCCTATGAGTTCCAGTATTGATAAGAATTCTAGTTCTTACTGTTC
This sequence comes from Papaver californicum, assembly GCA_023531435.1. Taxonomy (NCBI): domain Eukaryota; kingdom Viridiplantae; phylum Streptophyta; class Magnoliopsida; order Ranunculales; family Papaveraceae; genus Papaver; species Papaver californicum. The sequence continues at coordinate 14,735 of JAJJMC010006066.1, read as the reverse complement.
ATATGTTATGGTATGAATATACCATACCAATTCGTTATGTATGGATGATGAGATTCCATTGATACAGAGCCAATTCCAATAGACTTATTGAACGTTCCCATTGGCGTGCATCCAGCAGGAATTGAACCTACGAATTTGCCAATTATGAGTTGGGCGCTTTAACCATTCAGCCATGGATGCTTAACAGGGATCATCGTACATCGTGAATAACCAAATTCCAATTGAAATGAAATCTTTAGGAGGAATCAATGAAACAGGAATCAATGAAACGACATCAATTCAAATCCTGGATCTTCGAATTGAGAGAGATATTGAGAGAGATCAAGAATTCTCACTATTTCTTAGATTCATGGACCAAATTCGATTCAGTGGGATCTTTCACTCACATTTTTTTCCACCAAGAACGTTTTATGAAACTCTTTGACCCCCGAATTTGGAGTATCCTCCTTTCACGCGATTCACAGGGTTCAACAAGCAATCGATATTTCACGATCAAAGGTGTAGTACTGCTTGTAGTAGCGGTCCTTATATATCGTATTAACAATCGAAATATGGTCGAAAGAAAAAATCTCTATTTGATGGGGCTTCTTCCTATACCTATGAATTCCATTGGACCCAGAAATGATACATCGGAAGAATCTTTTTGGTCTTCCAATATTAATAGGTTGATTGTTTCGCTCCTCTATCTTCCAAAAGGGAAAAAGATCTCTGAGAGTTGTTTCATGGATCCGAAAGAGAGTACTTGGGTTCTCCCAATAACGAAAAAGTGTATCATGCCTGACTCTAACTGGGGTTCGCGGTGGTGGAGGAACCGGATCGGAAAAAGGTGGAATTCTAGTTGTAAGATATCTAAGGAAACCGTAGCTGGAATTGAGATCTCATTTAAAGAGAAAGATATCAAATATCTGGAGTTTCTTTTTGTATCCTATACGGATGATCCGATCCGCAAGGACCATGATTGGGAATTGTTTGATCGTCTTTCTCTGAGGAAGAAGCGAAACATAATCAACTTGAATTCGGGCCAGCTATTCGAAATCTTAGTGAAACACTGGATTTGTTATCTCATGTCTGCTTTTCGTGAAAAAAGACCAATTGAAGTGGAGGGTTTCTTCAAACAACAAGGAGCTGAGTCAACTATTCAATCAAATGAGATTGAACATGTTTCCCATCTCTTCTCGAGAAACAAGTGGGGTATTTCTTTGCAAAATTGTGCTCAATTTCATATGTGGCAATTCCGCCAAGATATCTTCGTTAGTTGGGGGAAGAATCTGCACGAGTCGGATTTTTTGAGGAACGTATCGAGAGAGAGTTGGATTTGGTTAGACAATGTGTGGTTGGTAAGCAAGGATCGGTTTTTTAGCAAGGTACGGAATGTATCGTCAAATATTCAATATGATTCCACAAGATCTATTTTCGTTCAAGTAACGAATTCTAGCCAATTGAAAGGATCTTCTGATCAATCCAGAGACCCTTTCGATTCGATTAGTAATGAGGATTCGGAATATCACACATTGATCAATCAAAGAGAGATTCAACAACTAAAAGAAAGATCGATTCTTTGGGATCCTTCCTTTCTTCAAACGGAACGAACAGAGAGAAAATCAGACCGATTCCCGAAATGCCTTTCTGGATATTCCTCAATGTCCCGGCTATTCACGGAACGTGAGAAGCAGATGAATAATCATCTGCTTCCGGAAGAAATCGAAGCAATTCTTGGGAATTCTACAAAATCAATTCGTTCCTTTTTCTCTGACAGATGGTCAGAACTTCATCTGGGTTCGAATCCTACTGAGAGGTCCACTAGAGATCATAAATTGTTGAAGAAAGAACAAGATGTTTCTTTTGTCCCTTCCAGACGATCGGAAAATAAAGAAATGGTTGATATATTCAAGATAATTACGTATTTACAAAATACCGTCTCAATTCATCCTATTTCATCAGATCCGGGATGTGATATGGTTCCGAAGGATGAACCGGATATGGCCAGTTCCAATAAGATTTCATTCTTGAACCAAAATCCATTTTTTTCTTTCTTTCATCTATTCCATGACCGAAACAGGGGGGGGGTACACGTTACACCGCGATTTTGAATCAGAAGAGAGATTTCAAGAAATGGCAGATCTATTCACTCTATCAATAACCGAGCCGGATCTGGTGTATCATAAGGGATTTTCCTTTTCTATTGATTCCTACGGGTTGGATAAAAAAAAATTATTGAATGAGGTATTCAACTCCAGGGATGAATCGAAAAAGAAATCTTTCTTGGTTCTACCTCCTATTTTTTATGAAGAGAATGAATCTTTTTATCGAAGGATCAGAAAAAAATCGGTCCGGATCTCCTGCGGGAATGACTTGGAAGATCCAAAACCAAAAAGAGTGGTATTTGCTAGCAACAACATAATGGAGGCAGTCAATCAATATAGATTGATCCGAAATCTGATTCAAATCCAATATAGCACCTATGGGTACATAAGAAATGTATCGAATCGATTCTTTTATGGAATTCAAAGGGATCAAATAGGAAATGATACTCTGAATCATAGAACTATAATGAAATATACGATCAACCAACATTTATCGAATTTGAAAAAGAGTCAGAAGAAATGGTTCGATCCTCTTATTTCTCGAACCGAGAGATCCATGAATCGGGATCCTAATGCATATAGATACAAATGGCCCAACGGGAGCAATAATTTCCAGGAACATTTGGAACATTTCGTTTCTGAGCAGAAGAGCCGTTTTCAAGTAGTGTTCGGTCGATTACGTATTAATCAATATTCGATTGATTGGTCCGAGGTTATCGACAAACAAGATTTGTCCAAGTCACTTCTCTTTTTGTCCAAGTCACTTCTCTTTTTGTCTAAGTCACTTCCTTTTTTCTTTGTGAGTATCGGGAATATCCCCATTCATAGGTCCGAGATCCACATCTATGAATTGAAAGGGCCGAATGATCAACTCTGCAATCAGTTGTTAGAATCAATAGGTGTTCAAATCGTTCATTTGAATAAATTGAAACCCTTCTTATTGGATAATCGTGATACTTCCCAAAAATCGAAATTCTTGATCAATGGAGGAACAATATCACCGTTTTTATTCAATAAGATACCAAAGTGGATGATTGACTCATTTCATACTAGAAATAATCGCAGGAAAGACTTTGATAACACCGATTCCTATTTCTCAATGATATCCCACGATCGAGACAATTGGCTGAATCCCGTGAAACCATTTCATAGAAGTTCATTGATCTCTTCTTTTTATAAAGCAAATCGACTTCGATTCTTGAATAATCCACATCACTTCTGGTTCGATTGTAACAAAAGATTCCCTTTTTATGTGGAAAAGGCCCGTATCAATAATTATGATCTTACGTATGGACAATTCCTCAATATCTTGTTCATTCGCAACAACATTTTTTCTTTGTGCGTCGGTCCAAAAAAACATGTTTTTTTGGAGAGAGATACTATTTCATCAATCGAGTCACAGGTATCTAACATATTCATACCTAACGATTTTCCACAAAGTGGTGACGAAAGGTATAACTTGTACAAATCTTTCCATTTTCCAATTCGATCCGATCCATTCGTTCGTAGAGCTATTTACTCGATCCCAGACATTTCTGGAACACCTCTAACAGAGGGACAAATAGTCAATTTTGAAAGAACTTATTGTCAACCTCTTTCAGATATGAATCTCTCTGATTCAGAAGGGAAGAACTTGCATCAGTATCTCAATTTCAATTCAAACATGGGTTTGATTCACACTCCATGTTCTGAGAAATATTTACCATCCGAAAAGAGGAAAAAACAGAGTCTTTGTCTAAAGAAATGCGTTGAGAAATGGCAGATGTATAGAACCCTTCAACGAGATAGTGCTTTTTCAAATCTCTCAAAATGGAATCTGTTACAAACATATATGCCATGGTTCCTTACTTCGGCAGGGTGCAAATATCTAAATTTCACCCTTTTAGATACTTTTTCAGACCTATTGCCGATACTAAGTAGCAGTCAAAAATTTGTATCCGTTTTTCATGATATTATGCATGGATCAGATACATCATGGCCAATTCCTCAGAAAAAATTGTGGGCGATTCTTCCACAATGGAATCCGATAAGTGAGATTTCGAGTAAGTGTTTACATAATCTTCTTCTGTCCGAAGAAATGATTCATCGAAATAATGAGTCACCCGTTCCATTGATATGGATACATCTGAGATCACCAAATGCTCGGGAGTTCCTCTATTCAATCCTTTTCCTTCTTCTTGTTGCTGGATATCTCGTTCGTACACATCTTCTCTTTGTTTCCCGGGCCTCTAGTGAGTTACAGACAGAGTTCGAAAAGATCAAATCTTTGATGATTCCATCATACATGATTGAGTTGCGAAAACTTCTGGATAGGTATCCTACATCTGAACTGAACTCTTTCTGGTTAAAGAATCTCTTTCTAGTTGCTCTGGAACAATTAGGAGATTCTCTAGAAGAAATACGGGGTTCTGCTTCTGGTGGCAACATGCTATTGGGTGGTGGTCCCACTTATGGGGTCAAATCAATACGTTCTAAGAAGAAATATTTGAATATCAATCTCATCGATATCATAAGTATCATACCAAATCCCATCAATCGAATCACTTTTTCGAGAAATACGAGATATCTAAGTCGTACAAGTAAAGAGATCTATTCATTGATAAGAAAAAGAAAAAACGTGAACGTTGATTGGATTGATGATAAAATAGAATCCTGGGTCGCGAACAGTGATTCGATTGATGATGAAGAAAGAGAATTCTTGGTTCAGTTCTCCACCTTAACGACAAAAAAAAGGATTGATCAAATTCTATTGAGTCTGACTCATAGTGATCATTTATCAAAGAATGACTCTGGTTATCAAATGGTTGAACAACCGGGATCAATTTACTTACGATACTTAGTTGACATTCATAAAAAAGATCTAATGAATTATGAGTTCAATAGATCCTGTTTAGCAGAAAGACGGATATTCCTTGCTCATTATCAGACAATCACTTATTCACAAACCTCGTGTGGGGCTAATAGTTTTCATTTCCCATCTCATGGAAAACCCTTTTCGCTCCGCTTAGCCCTATCCCCGTCTAGGGGTATTTTAGTGATAGGTTCTATAGGAACTGGACGATCCTATTTGGTCAAATACCTAGCGACAAACTCTTATGTTCCTTTCATTACGGTATTTCCGAACAAGTTCCTGGATGACAAGCCTAAAGGTTATCTTATTGATGATATTGATGGTAGTGACAATATCGAGATTGATGCTAGTGACGATATCGATGATGACCTTGATACAGAGCTGCTAACTATGACGAATGCGCTAACTATGTATATGACGCCGAAAAAAGACCGATTTGATATCACCCTTCAATTCGAATTAGCAAAAGCAATGTCTCCTTGCATAATATGGATTCCAAACATTCATGATCTGTATGTGAATGAGTCGAATTACTTATCCCTCGGTCTATTAGTGAACTATCTCTCCAGGGATTGTGAAAGATGCTCCACTAGAAATCTCCTTGTTATTGCTTCGACTCATATTCCCCAAAAAGTAGATCCCGCTCTAATAGCTCCGAATAAATTAAATACATGCATTAAGATACGGAGGCTTCTTATTCCACAACAACGAAAGCACTTTTTCACTCTTTCATATACTAGGGGATTTCACTTGGAAAAGAAAATGTTCCATACTAATGGATTCGGGGCCATAACCATGGGCTCCAATGCACGAGATCTTGTAGCACTTACCAATGAGGCCCTATCCATTAGTATTACACAGAAGAAATCCATTCTAGACACTAATACAATTAGATCCGCTCTTCATAGACAAACTTGGGATTTGCGATCCCAGGTAAGATCGGTTCAGGATCATGGGATCCTTTTCTATCAGATAGGAAGGGCTGTGGCACAAAATATACTTCTAAGTAATTGCCCCATAGATCCTATATCTATCTATATGAAGAAGAAATCATGTAAGGAAGGGGATTCTTTTTTGTACAAATGGTACTTCGAGCTTGGAACGAGCATGAAGAAATTAACGATACTTCTTTATCTTTTGAGTTGTTCTGCCGGATCGGTCGCTCAAGATCTTTGGTCTCTACCCGGACCCGATGAAAAAAATGGGATCACTTCTTATGGATTCGTTGAGAATGATTCTGATCTAGTTCATGGCCTATTAGAAGTAGAAGGCGCTCTGGTGGGATCCTCACGGACAGAAAAAGATTGCAGTCAGTTTGATAATGATCGAGTGACATTGCTTCTTCGGTCCGAACCAAGAAATCCCTTAGATATGATGCAAAATGGATCTTGTTCTTTTGTTGATCAGAGATTTCTATATGAAAAAAACGAGTCGGAGTTTGAAGAAGGAGCCCTCGACCCGGAACAGATAGAGGAGGATTTATTCAATCACATAGTTTGGGCTCCTAGAATATGGCGCCCTTGTGGCAATCTATTTGATTGTATCGAAAGGTCCAATGAATTGGGATTTCCCTATTGGGCCAGGTCATTTCGGGGCAAGCGTATCATTTATCATAAAGAGGCTGAGCTTCAAGAGAATGATTCGGAGTTCTTGCAGAGTGGAACCATGCAGTACCAGACACGAGATAGATCCTCCAAAGAACAAGGTTTTTTTCGAATAAGCCAATACATTTGGGACCCTGCAGATCCATTCTTTTTCCTATTCAAAGATCAGCCCTTTATCTCTGTGTTTTCACGTCGAGAATTCTTTGCAGATCAAGAGATGTCAAAGGGGCTTCTTACTTCCCAAACAAAGCCTCCTACATCTATATATAAACGCTGGTTCATCAAGAATACGCAAGAAAAGCACTTCGAATTGTTGATTCATCGCCAGAGATGGCTTAGAACCAATAGTTTATTCTCTAATGGATCTTTCCGTTCTAATACTCCATCCGAGAGTTATCAGTATTTATCAAATCTGTTCCTATCTAATGGAACGCTATTGGATCAAATGACAAAGAAATTGTTGAGAAAGAGGTGGCTTTTCCCGGATGAAATGAAACATTTGATTCATGTAAGAGAAGAGGAGAAAGATTTCCCATTCCTTAGCCGGAAAGATATGTGGCCATGAAAGAGGGATTAAGTGGAACAGAATTGACCGGGTGGTAGAGTCGTGGAAAGACTTGTTTCTTCCATATTTTTGACCTTAGCTACATGGAACAATATGCTACTGCTGAAAGATAGAAGAATTGAAATCTTAGA
>JAJJMC010006055.1:0-20366 GCA_023531435.1 Papaver californicum | reverse complement strand
CAAGTTTTCTTCACCATGAGCTAAGTCTATTTACTGGGATGATGGATAAGGTAATTTTCTCAATTTTATGTGATTTAATTATTTTCTAATAATTATTTATAATTTTTTTATTATTAGAATTGCATAGTTTTAAATAGTAAAAACGGTTTTCTTTCAACAGTTGTGCTTTTGCTTGATGGATTATGCTTGGTTAATTAATTTTGATAGTCCATGCTTGTGATTTACCTCTGTTTGTTAGCATAACAAAACCAATTTTGGCAATTACTTGTGCTTCAATTAATTTAAAAAGAATTATCTTATTAATCACATAGGTTGTTAGAATTACCTGGTTCCTGATTCCTGGTACTTTTAAAATTATTCAAAAATCATATTTAGGTTATTTAGTCTTTTTCTTACTCCTGGAATTTTCTAGAATTAATTAAAATCATTATTTTCTAAAATCATTACCTTTACAAGTTCGAGAATCGAACCACTTTATTTACCACTTCTAAAATTACATCATGAAGGCACGCAGTAACATTCATAATCACAAATACAAAATTTCAAGAATTCACCTTCTGCAACTGGTTCTTTGAAGTAGTTGCTTCTTATTCTTCTTTCAATTGTTCAATTAATCATAACCCAGGGAATACTTACGTTCACAAGTTAAAATATTATCCTTTCTTGGAGCTACCGGGATCTTGATATAGTAAAGGTCGAAACTTTAACCACAAACAATAAAGAAAGATTTCCAATTTCATTTATGTTTCTCTCTGTTTCTTCAAGATAGCTACTCAAAAAAACAAAAAAAAAACTTCTGGACCAGGTTCTTGGAAGAAGTTGCATCTTCTTCTTCTCTATTAGGTAACAATAACACATGTGAGAGCATAAGATAACATTCATAATCACAAATTCAAAATTTCAAGAATTCACCTTCTTCAACTGGTTCTTGGAAGTAGTTGCTTCATATTCTTCTTTCAATTGTTCAATTAATCATAACCCATGGAATACTTACGTCCACAAGTTCAAAGATTATCCTTTCTTGGAGCTACCGGGATCCTGAGCTAGTAAAGGTCGAAACTTTAACCACAAACAATAAAGAAAGATTTCCAATTTCATTTTTTTTCTCTCTGTTTGTTCAAGATCGCTACTCAAAAAAAAAAAACACTTCTGGACCACGTTCTTATAAGAAGTTGCATCTTCTTCTTTTCCCTTAGGTAACAATAACATATGTGAGGGCACACAATAACATCCATAATCACAAATACAAAATTTCAAAAATTTACCTTCTGCAACTGGTTCTTGGAAGTAGTTTCTTCTTATTCTTCTTTCAATTGTTCAATTAATCATAACCCAGGGAATACTTACGTTCTCAAGTTAAAAGATTATCCTTTCTTGGAGCTACCTGGATCCTGAGCTAGTAAAGTTCGAAACTTTAACCACAAACAATAAAGAAAGATTTCCAATTTCATTTATGTTTCTCTTTGTTTGTTCAAGATAGCTACTCAAAAAAAAAAAAACTTTTGGACCAGGTTCTTGGAAGAAGATGCGTCTTCTTCTTCTCTATTAGGTAACAATAACACATGTGAGGGCACACAATAACATTTATAATCACAAATTCAAAATTTCAAAAATTCAGCTTCTTCAACTGGTTTTTGTAAATAGTTGCTTCTTCTTCTTCTCCCAGTTGTTCAATTAATCATAACCCGGGGAATAATTACGTTCACATGTTAAAAGATTATCCTTTCTTGGAGCTACCAGGAGCCTCAGCTAGTAAAGTTCGAAACTTTAGCCACAAACAATACAGACGGATTTCAAATTTTATTTCTATTTCTCTCTGATTGATGAACATAGCTACTCAAAAAAAAAAACAATTCTGGACCAGGTTCTTGGAAGAAGCTGCATCTTCTTCTTCTCTATTTGGTAATAATAACACATGTGTGGGAACATAATAACATTCATAATCATAAATTCGAAATTTTAAGAATTCACCTTATTCGACTGGTTTTTGGAAGTAGTTGTTTCTTCTTCTTCTTCTTCCAATTGTTCAATTAATCATAACCCATGGAATACTTACGTTCACAAGTTAAAAGATTATCTTTTCTTGGAGCTACCCGGAGCCTGAGCTAGTAAAGGTCGAAACTTTAACCACAAACAATAAAGAAATATTTTCAATTTCATTTCTGTTTCTCTCTGTTTCTTCAAGATAGCTACTCAAAAAAAAAATTACCACTTCTAGACCAGGTTCTTAGATGAAGTTGTATCTTCTTCTTATCTATTAGGTAACAATAAAACATGTGAGGGCACACAGTAACATTCATAATCACAAATTCAAAATTTTAAGAATTCACCTTCTGCAACTGGTTCTTGCAAGTAGTTGCTTCTTCTTCTTATTCTTCTTCTTATAATTATTCAATCAATAATAACCCAGGGAATACTTACGTTCACAAGTTAAAAGGTTATCCTTTCTTGGAGCTACCCGGAGCCTGAGCTAGTAAAGGTCGAAACTTTAACCACAAAAAATAAAGAAAGATTCCCAATTTCATTTTTGTTTCTCTCTGTTTATTCAAGATAGCTACTCAAAAAAAAATTACCACTTCTAGACCAGGTTCTTAGATGAAGCTGCATCTTCTTCTTATCTATTAGGTAACAATAAAACATATGAGGGCACACAGTAACATTCATAATCACAAATTCAAAATTTTAAGAATTCACCTTCTGCAACTGGTTCTTGCAAGTAGTTGCTTCTTCTTCTTCTTCTAATTGTTCAATTAATCAGAACCTAGGGAATACTTACGTTCACAAGTTAAAATATTATCCTATCTTGGAGCTACCCAGAGCTTGAGCTAGTAAAGGTTGACACTTTAGCCACAAACAATAAAGACATATTGCCAATTTTGTTTCTGTTTCTCTCTGTTTGTTCACGATAGCTACTCCAAAAAAATACAACTTCTGGACCAGGTTCTTGGAATAAGCTGCATCTTCTCCTTTTTTTATTAGGTAACAATAACACATGTGATGGAACACAGAAACATTCATAATCACAAATTCAAAATTTCAAGAATTCACCTTCTGCAATTGGTTCTTTGAAGCAGTTGATTCTTCTTCTTCTTCTCCTAATTGTTCAATTAATCATAACCCAGGGAATACTTAGGTTCACAAGTTAAAAGATTATCCTTTCTTGGAGATACCCGGAGCCTGAGCTAATAAAGGTTGAAACTTTAACCACAAACAATAAAGAAAGATTTCCAATTTCATTTTTGTTTTTCTCTGTTTGTTCAAGATAACTACTCAAATAAAATACCACTTCTGGACCAGGTTCTTAGAAGAAGTTGCGTCTTCTTCTTCTCTATTAGGTAACAATAACACATGTGAGGGCACACAGTAACATTCATAATCAAAAAATCAAAATTTCAAGAATTCACCTTCTGCAACTAGTTTTTGGAAGTAGTTGTTTCTTCTTCTTCTTCCAATTGTTTAATTAATCATAACCCATGGAATATTTACGTTCACAAGTTAAAAGATTATCCTTTCTTGGATCTACCCGGAGCCTGATCTAGTAAAGGTAGAAACTTTAGCCACAAACAATAAAGACAGATTTCAAATTTTGTTTTTGTTTCTCTCTGTTTGTTCAAGATAGGTACTCAAAAAAAAAAAGACACCACTTCTTGATCAGGTTCTTGGAAGAAGTTGCATATTCTTCTTCTCTATTAGGTAACAATAACACATGTGAAGGCACACAGTAACATTCATAATCACAAATTCAAAATATCAAGAATTCACCTTCTGCAACTGGTACCTGGAAGTAGCTGCTTCTTATTCTTCTTTCAATTGTTCAATTAATCATAAACCAGAGAATACTTACGTTCACAAGTTAAAAGATTATCCTTTCTTGGATCTACCCGGAGCCTGAGCTAGTAAAGGTTGAAATTTATCCACAAACAATAAAGAGATATTTCCAATTTCGTTTATGTTTCTCTCTGTTTGTTCAAGATAGCTACTCAAAAAAAGACACCACTTCCGGACCAGGTTCTTGGAAGAAACTACATCTTATCCTTTTTTTATTAGGTAACAATAACACATGTGAGCGCACACAGTAACATTCATAATCATAAATTCAAAATTTCAAGAATTCACCTTCTGCAACTTGTTCTTTGAAGTACTTGTTTCTTCTTGATCTTCCAATTGTTCAATTAATCATGACCAAGGGAATACTTACGTTCACAAGTTAAAAAATTATCCATTTTTGGAGCTGTCGGGAGCCTGAGCTAGTAAAGTCGAAACTTTACCCAAAAACAATAAAGAAAGATCTCCAATTTCGTTTCTGTTTCTCTCTGTTTGTTCAAGATAGCTACTAAAAAAAAACAACACTTCTGGACCAGGTTCTTGGAAGAAGCTGCATCTTCTTCTTCTCTATTAGGTAACAATATCACATGTGGGGGCACACAGTAACATTCATAATTACAAATTCAAAATTTCAAGAATTCACCTTCTTCAACTGGTTCTTGGAAGTAGTTGCTTCTTATTCTTCTTCCAATTATTCAATTAATCATAACCCAGGGAATACTTATGTTCAAGAGTTAAAAGATTATCCTTTCTTGGAGCTACCGAGAGCCTGAGCTAGTAAAGTTCAAAACTTTACCCATAAACAATAAAGACAGGTTTCTAATTTCGTTTCTGTTTCTCTCTGTTTTTTCAGGATAACTACTCAAAAAAGAGAGGATACCACTTCTGGACCAGGTTCTCGGAAGAAGCTGCATCTTCTTCTTCTTTATTAGGTAACAATAACACATGTGAGGCCACACAGTAACATTCATAATCAAAAATTTAAAATTTCAAGGATTCAACTTCTGCAACTGGTTCTTGGAAGTAGCTTCTTCTTAATCTTCTTCCAATTGTTCAATTAATCATAACCTAAGGAATACTTACTTTCACAAATTAAAAGATTATCATTTCTTGGAGCTACCGGGAGCCTGGGCTAGTAAAGGTCGAAACTTTAGCCACAAACAATAAAGACAGATTTCCATTTCGTTTCTCTTTCTCTCTGTTTGTTCAAGATAGCTACTAAAAAAAACACCATTTTCGGACCAGGTTGTTGGAAGAAGCTGCATCTTCTTCTTCTCTATTACGTAACAATAAAACATGTGTGGGAACATAATAACATTCATGATCACAAATTCAAAATTTCTAGAATTCACCTTCTGCAACTTGTTTTTAGAATTAGATGCTTCTTCTTCTTCTTCCAATTGTTTGTGTGATTATGAATTTTATTGTGTGCCCTCACATGATTATGAAGTAGTTGTTTCTTCTTCTTCTTCCAATTGTTTAATTAATCTTAACCCAGGGAATACTTACATTCACAAGTTAAAAGATTATCCTTTCTTGGAGCTACCGGGAGCCTGACCTAGTAAAGGTCGAAACTTTAGCCACAAGTGATAAAGACATATTTCTAATTTCGTTTATGTTTCTCTCTGTTTTTTCAAGATAATTATTCCAAAAAAAAAAACACCACTTCTGGACCAGGTTCTTGGAAGAAGAAGCATCTTCTTCTTCTCTATTAGGTAACAATAACACATGTGGAGGCACACGGTAACATTCATAATTACAAATTCAAGAATTCAGGTATGATTATATGTTCCTTCTTTTTTATTTTTTCTTTCTTTTTTAGTTTGATTTCTTATGCATTACGATAAATATTCTGTGAATAGTGCATATACCCCCGACAACAATAAACCTTCTACATACCATTGCTCAGACCAATCAACCAACATCACCGCCACCACCACCACATCCTCCTATCCAGTACGTACTGGCACTCCAGTGGGGGTATACTGTTTGCAAAGGTCGTGCCATATGCAGTTCGATTAATCTAAGGCAGGACTTTACCATCCATGGTATATGGATGGTAAATCAGCCACACCCGTCGGTTTGCTGGTGTGTGGAGAAGAAACCTTGATTTGAATTGGATTGAACCGGTTATTTGAAATAATGTAAGGTTTTGGAATGAAGAGTACATCAAGCACGAAATCTGTGACAACTCTTCGGTAGATTCATTTTTTGGAAAAGTTTTGATGGTGTACACCACCACCAATCTAGAGATGTGTTTGGGTATCACAGTAGTGAATGAATACGGTAATAAGGTTCCAAAAAAAATGATAAAACCCTCAAAAAATATTAACATAAATCACGAAAACATTATACAAAATCCATTTATATCCATGCTTAAAGCAACTGTGAACCTTGCGGTCATGATAAATCTGAGTTCAGTTATAAAATAAACAAAATATAACGCATGTGTGCCTTGAATTTGAGTCACTGCTGAAAAGGTAAATACAATGACCAAAAACCCTTACCAAAGGGTGAGCTCTTTAAATATTCAGTAGCTCTAAATACAGTAAAACTTCGATAAATTATATTTTTTTTTCTAAACATAAAAAAAATTATAATATGATTTATTATTATTATTATTATTATTATTTACAGTTTCCTTTTTATGTTAAAATATTAGCTAATAGTATATTTGTTAATATAGAAGTATTATAAAAAATTAGTAAAACAAACCATAACAAAACTTGATAGTGTATTAATATTCTCTAATATATTTATATGTATATTAATATTAACTTAATTTTAAAAATCTTTCTCATTGTTAAAAACACGGTATCAAATCAAATCTTGAAATAAGTTTTTTTATTAGATATTGATATATATTTATAAGAGGGCGAGTGTGACATATTGTTTGGTTGAAAAATTTAACATATACTTACACTTAGTGATAACTACAATAATACCTAAAAATGCAGGTAAACACATATTTTGAAAAGTTTTAGGGGTAAACACTAATTATTAGTTTTATATATTTGTAAACATTAATTTTTTAATTTAAATTTAAATTTAAAAAATAAGTGTGTAGATTATTTTCCCATACTAACTAATTTATATAGATTTTTTATTTTTAATTCAAATTATTTTCATAATATAAGATAATATATTACATATTATGGAATATATTTTGATGATATAATTAAAACGAGAATAATATCAACATAAGAAAACAATAATGTTATAAGGACTTATGTTTGTTCGGTCTAACAAGCAACAAAATGATGTAGCGTTGAAAATCAACAAATCCACGTCAATCCTTTCCCACATAATTTGTTTTCTTTAAAAAAAATTGTTTTATTTTCTTTCTCCTAATAGAAAAGAAAAACACAAATTAACTTCGGAATTCTAAACCTAACTAAATCGTAAACAAATCCATCTCAATCTAAACCCTAAATGCAAGAGAATGTGAAACCCAAATTAAAACTAAGTTCTTTTGCATCCAAAATCAAGATGTTTGGTGAGTTGGGGGTCTTGGGACGACATACAGTATGGTTTTGCTAGCTCTCTATGTTATTTGTTTGGTATGGTTGAAGATATAAACAAGATGCATCAATAACTAGGGAGGTTTAAGAGTGAATAACTGGAAAACTAGGTAACTGAGTAAGAGTGTCAAAGAAAACAAACGAGAAAAAAACTGCAAATGAAATGATGAGACTCAGAATGGGTATGAGTCAAACAAGAAAGAAACTAACTATACTTGAGATGTGCACGAGTCGGACTCAATCGAGCATTAAAAACAGACTGAAAGTTATAATAGATCAATTTGCTCAAAATAGATTGAAGCGATTCTTGCCTCACTATGGGCAAGTGAAATGGGTACTGATATAGATGAGCAGGCTATATGGAGGCTAAAGACCCGAGTGTCGTAATTTAGCTCAATTTGATTGGAAACGGGCCAACGATCGTGACATGAGAGGACTTTTTCCTTCTCCGAGCTTTAAATTTTAGCCAAATTTCATCGTTTAGGGCTTCAAACAGGCGTTTTTGCTATTTTAGGAAAGTTTTTGTTTTCTTAATAACTACTTCGTTAGGAATCCGTTTGGGTCGCCGTTTGCGGAAAATAGTTTTATTTTATGAGTACTTTCATTATTTTAGGTCGACCAAAATTTGTCAAAAATAGCAAATTAGGGTTTGAGTCGGTTTAGGGGTTTTTTCATCCTTTCTTGACTAGCAAGTTAGGGTTTTTCCCCAAGTCTATAAAAGAGTCCTCCATGTATTATTTTATACAGTTGAATTTGATTAATAAGAATTATTTTCTTAAACTTGTTCAAGTTTAATCGATTATTGTTTACAGTCGGGAAACCGAAGTCTAAATAATTATCGTTATTCATAGTCGATATTCCTAGGAATATTTGAAGTCTGAACAAAACCTTTCTTTTCTTTCTTTTTGTTATTATCCGCTGCATCAGGTACGAGTCGGACTTAGGCAGTAATTCTTTCTTTTCCATGTACAGTAGCTTGGTTAATCAATCTGTTGCAACACACTGTAACAGTTCTGCAAGGACTAGGATAGAAAAATGAACTAGGTAATCGGATTTTTTAATTTTTTTAAGGAAAAAGCAAACAAAGGTATAAAAGGAAAGAAAAAAACAATAATCCCATGAAAAACGGGTGAATAGGTTTTCTGATTTTTAGATGACACCTCATTCTGTTATTAAACAAACCGAACCAAGTTAAGTCTGTACAGCATTATGGCACAACAAAATCACTCCTAAACTACTAAGGGATTTCAAAAAATTTAAAGATTATAAGTCCATTGTTATATAAATGTGAATAAAAAATAAACATCTTTTTATTTTAATAAGACATAATAATTTGGTATTATTACACTGATTATTAATTTATATATTAATTGGGTCCTATTAAAAAATTAATTTCTTTAGTATATTATAAATTTAGCGGGCTTATTAATTTAGTATACTGATTCAAATCAGGACCAATAAAAAATATTATTTTAATAAAGTTATCAATTTATCGTTGATTAATTTAACAAAGTTCTACCGTATCGTAAAACAACAATTAAAGTACAGATACACATTTTCCTAGATAGTACAACTGTTGGGTTGCATACCCATTTGCAAAAAAAGAAAAATCTGGTTACATATCCATTTGTTAGCTCTTTTCTCTTCTATTTCCACCTTATCTTGAAAATTTTGTTCCTCCACCAAACTTCAATGAAATTAGGGGAAGAAATCGAATTAGGGCAAGAAATCGAACCCAAAAAAAAATTGGATTAGGGAAAGAAATCGAACAGCTGAAAGTGAGAAACTAACCATAATTAATCAAGAAAAAATCTAAGAACTTAAAAGAGAAATTCCTTTGTAATCAAATCAGGAGCTGAAAAAGAAATCTAAGAACGAACAATTCGTCAACTTCAATACTTCGAGAACAGGGAGGTTAGAAACGAATTGTTGATTCGTAAGCTTATATCTTGAGATTTAGGAACTTAATTGCATCTCGAAGATAAACTGGATTTAGTATCTAACTTTAAAATAGAATGGAGAAGAAAAAATATAAAATGTCTACCTCTTACCTGTTTTTTTATGTTAAATGTAAGAACTAGTGTTGTTCAGGTGTTGTTCACCTAACATATGAAAAAAAAGTAGGTTTAAAGATTTTAGTAAGGAAAATAAGTGATTCTAGTGACAACTTTAAAGTAGGCGAATCTTCATCACATAAACTTTTCTAAAGATTCACAATCAGAAGATTTGGTAGGTAAATAAATTTTTTTATCCGAAACCAAACAAAGAACCCAAAGCTAAAATGGGGAATGAAGAATCAAACGAGAAATATGAAAAATCTAATGCTATAAATAGTCAGGTATATGTATAAAGGAGCTTGAATGTCATATTTTTATGATAAATTACTACTACCTCCGTTTCAGGAAAAGAGTTACTATCACTTTTTCATTTTAGTCTAAAAGTAGGTTAAAATGAAAAAGTGATAGTAACCCTTTTTCTAAAACGGAGGAAGTATTTTTTAAAAATTACATAAACCATGAAATATTTTTTATTGCCTAGTCACGTATATGAATATCCAAATTCATCATTTGCCGTTGTTTTTTACAATGATTTGGTTTCCGATACTTAGGCTTGTAAGATTTAACATTTTTATTTACCACATTGTTAATGAATTTTTGTAATCACGATGTACTTTCACCCTCTTTTGACTTATTAGATCTTTGATCTCTTCAACTTGTAGCCTAAACGTTGAGAGCTATAAATTTGGCTTGGAAAAGACAATTGCATTCAGTTACATACTTAATTAAAATCTCTCCTAATATAAAGTCTATTTTAACTATGTGTGCATAATTTTTATCTTCTTAATGTTAATTCCAAGTATTTATTTGATAGTTTTCTTGTAAATTGCGGTGTATTACGTTTGTTTACTATGTTATAGTTGACGCTAGGTTGAATACAAAATGAGTGTTAAGATCCCGAAGGTTCTTATCACCATCTTGTATATGATAAAAAGACGATTGTAGAGGAGAAAAAATTAGGTCATTTTGATGTCTGACAAAAAAATTATTAATAAAACAATTAAGACGAAAAATAAGTTGCCCAGGTTAACAATTAAAAGATACATGAGAATCATATTTGCCGGTTGTGGGCATCTTTTTGGACTTTTTTTTTTTTGAAGCTCTAATCATCGGCAAACATGTGTGGTTCATTACCATTGATTGTAGCACCACGTGTGACATTTCTTTTACACGTTTTTAACTTCTAAATCAAAGAAATATGGTCAAAATAGGTTTGGAAGATCTAGAATTGTTGGAGCATTATAAGAAACAATTTTACACTCTAAGAAATCTTCTCATAAAATTTTACAAAAGAAGGAGGCAAGAGGAGAGGCTAGCACGAAAATATTATGGTTTTACCCTCACAGGGGGACCCATGGTGATTTATCGTTTTTTTTCTCCTTATTTTTTCTTTGTATCATGAGTTGATAAATTGAATGTTCTAAGCATGAAGCTTAATTAGTTATACAAGTTTATTTGGAGTTTTTATCATCTCGTCGTCTGTCTTTATCATTTGTAATATTTATGATTAATCTCTAGATTGTTTGGAGTGCACGCTAAATTAGTCTATTGACTATCCTAATGCAAGTAGAAAGTTGTGAGATAAGTGTATTAGTCGAATAACTCTTTAGACAAGTAGCAATCGCGAGACCTTGCAAAGGATTTTATGGTGAAATTAAAGACAACACTAGTAAGTGGACCTTCAGTTATGAGTTTAATTGCTAGGATTAATCTAAATTCACAAACCCTAATATATTTGATTGGGTTACACCGTTAGTAAGTTACTGCTTAGTAATTCAGATTAATAAAATCTGGTAGTCGAGAGCTTCCGTGTTCAGTGACACAAGAAATTTTGGGGATAACACTAAGCTAGATGCTATCCTACGGTTGATGATGATACGATTATGACGAAAGGTAAATAAGTATGCTAATTAAGTTAATTTTCGATAAAGACCAAAGGATACAACTAAGTGGACCTTAAAGGTACCCCCTCACCCTACCCACCACACCCCTTGAATTTTGTTAATTCATTACAAACCATTCAAAATCAATTAAATTTGTTTACATTTAGAAAAAAAATTTAACAATAACCTCTCATCCTCCTAATATGTATTTTAGTAGATAAACCGTTCTTGCAAAAGATTTCGGGCTCTGTCCTCGGTAGCCACGAAGGACTCCCTAATTATCTTTTCTTCTTATTGTTTTTTTAGTTAATCAACCAATCCATTTAGTGTTTATATTTATTTTTGTTTGCTAATCTGAAAACATCTTAGTTATACAGAGGATCCTTACTACTGTCATATTATCTGTTGGTATTACTGGAAAGTAAATAAAGTAATTTCTTAGGTAAATGACGCGTATTATCAAAAAAGGTAAGATCTATCTAAAATTATTAAATTTGTTTGATCAGCACGTCATAAAAAAAAAAGAGTAATACTTGAATGTTGTTTGAAAATCCTCTACAAAAAGCATCCCAAGTATATTCAAGTTTACCATTAACCATTTCAATTAGGGTTGTACATGGTAACGGGTTTCCGCGGAAACCGAACCGAACCGTTTGTTAATGGAAGGGTTTTGGTAAAAAAAAATTGAAAACCGAGAGTAACGGTTTCGGTTTTGGTTTGACCAAAAACTGAATTGTTATGCCATGGAAAACCGAATAATATAGACCGTTGATATAGATCTTGATAGATTAAATATACACCTTCCATTAACCTTTATATATAAACCATTTATTACCCTAATACTCATTTTCCATCAGCCATCTCTTCTCTTCCATTCCCATCTCTTCCCAGCAGCCTCTATACTCTACGAAGTTTTCTAAACCTAAACGAGATCTTCGAAATCAAAACTAAGTTTTCATAAATCAAAACCTTACTAAGTATGAGCAGTGAATAAACTCCTCATAATATTTTTTTTTACAAAACTCGCTTTTTGTTTCATCTTCTTCCTGAACCCAAATTTAAAAATTCCACAAATCGAAAGTTAACTCTCAGTCTCACAAATCAAAGACTATTCCTAACGCCCGTCTCAAAATCAAAACCCATGTATCAGATCTAGAAGCAAACCCCTCTTTTTTAACCATACATTTAGGTTATTTGCTCCTGAAATCAAAAGCAAACCCTCTTCTCATATTCGATTCAGTTAAAGACTCTAACAAGGAGATTTCATCAGGTATAAACCCTAATCTTGTTATTTGTTTTGCCATTTTTGCTTTAGTTCAACCTAATCTGGTGAATAGTATATTTTCTAAGGTAATTATTTTTGTAAAGATTTTGCAATTTTTGTTTACTGTATTTCATGGAGATTGAAAGCATGGGTTTTCTTTTGATTTCAGTTTTATGAACTTATTTAAAAAAAAAAAAACTCATTTTCTAGGGTTTAGTTTAGTCTTCTTTTAGATCATATATGAAGTATTATGTTTGTTGGTTAGTATGTCATGATGATGGTTCAGTTCATACGTATTGTGTTTAAAGGGTTAAGGTTTTCTTGTTTTTAGGTATATTTTTTTGTGTTTTTTTTACTTCAACCAAACTCTTCAATCATGGGTTCTTTCAATCAACTATTCAAAATGATAACAGTAACTGATCTCTATCATGTTTTTACTACTGTAGTTCTTCTTTATGTAGGTATGGTTCTAGCTGATGGGTTATTAAAATGGTGGAAAATCTTTACTCCTTATTAATATTCTGGTATCAATAGATTTGTTGCGCTTTTTGCTGTCCAAATCAAAATTTTCTTTTATGCCAATGACTACCAATACAAATTGCTTGTTTGTTCATGTATCTTCATTATAAGTTAATAGTTGCTGACTTGCTGTTATCTCATTGCAGTACCAGTCAGCCCAATTTCTGAGATAAAAAAGACATGACTTTACTAGCAACGACTTCTTCTCAGTTGCTGCAAACATCAAACAGAAAGATGGGTGATTGAGAGAAGGGTGATTCATCAGTTTAGCTACTGGCAGAGATATTAGGAAATTCAAGCACCAACTTCTCACCATATGTACGTAGTGTTACAGTTATCAGTTTACAACAATTGGTGATTCATCAGTGTTACAGTTATCAATTTCATCAGTGTTACAGTTATGGGTGATTCTTCTAAGCTAGAGATGGGTGATTCATCAGTGTTACAGTTATCAGTTTCAAACTGCCTGTAGGTTGTATATACGTAGTAGAAACTTTAACATTTACTTAATTACATTTAATTTAGAGCTTAAGATACTTGGTGAACATTTACTTCTATCTTTAATCAACTCTTGTTCTAAGTAACAAGCTAACAACAATGGTTTTTCTTTGTTTTTTTTTTATTTGTAGTCAGTTTTCTGAAACTGGCAGAAATAAACGGTTAACCGATAACCGGACGGAAAAACCGAAACCGCTAAAACTGTGTAAAAACCGAACCGATGGTTAATGGTTCGGTTCTGGTAAGATTTTTAGAAAACCGGCTATACAGGTTTCAGTTTTGGTTTGGTCAAAAACCGAACCGAAACCGACCATGAATAGCCCTAATTTCAATTATCTAAAAGTTATTTTGTAAAGAGTTTTGGCGTACTAATTAACGAGTCTAGGTCGTAAAAATATTGTTGATATAAAAGTGTCGATGAAATGAATTATCAAACCATCTGATAGATTGACTTAAATAATGTTGATTAGCGTTTTATTTACTAGGTTATCAATAACCTTAACAAACTTGAACATGTTTAGCGGAGCTATATCATCATCTTCTCTCTTCTCCTCTTTTCTCTTCAACTCACAAAAACCTTTAAATACTTATTAAACCTTTAAAATACTTCTTAAATAGAAGCTGATTATCTAGCGAACTTTGACCAATTTTTTTTTGATAACCCATTACGATTTGACAGATATTTATTTTCGAAAAAACACTAAATTTTCACGGAAAATAGTAGGGTTTTTGAGAAAGAACATCGATACTTATTTTTTTCAGCCTGCCTGCACGGATAATAAAGTCATTTTGTCAAAAAATTTCTCTCTGATGCTTTACTCAAGATCATAATACTTAGATTACTTAGATGGACTGAACGCAAATGAGATTAGGGCTGCACAACGGGTGGGTCGGGTCGGGTTTGGCCTCACCCGTACCCGACCCGCTGAAAGGCGTTTGAAATTTTTTTCACCCGCACCCAACCCGCCCAGGACTCGGGTCGGGTCGGGTCTGACCCGCCCAAATGACGGGTTAGGTGGGTCGGGTGCGGGTTACCCGCCCCGGAAATGTTGAATTTTTTTTCAAGAACTTCGCTGTTTTTTTGATCCTCACGCGCGCCACCTGATAAACCATTTTAACCAACAATCGATAATCTTAAAATCTGAGTCCCAACATTCAAAATTATACAATAAAATTAAAGTTTTAATACGCAATTCTACGACATTTCCCAACTAGCAACAAAAAATAGAATGATAGCGTTGCCAGTATAAAAATTATTTTTTATGCTGCAACAAAAACACTCCATTTTCACAATGGAGTTGTAGACTCACGGATAAGTTCGTATATTAATAACATATTTTCTATGCTTAATAAGAATATGATGCACCATTTTAGGAGATCCGATCTTCTATTTTGTAGAACTTCCTGAAAAAAATGAATGTTATGCTGCAAAGGAACGATCCAAACTAATTAGTTTGCCTCAAACCAATTTTCAAACTCTAGTTCAGAATAATGAGGGTCTTCAGGCGTAAAAATAATAACTCCTTGAACTTCAGAAAACCAAAAATAATCTATATATAGAGAGAGAGTACCTCGACAAACTTCAATTTGAAATCAAGGTTCCCAAATCGTTGTGTGACTTCATACTCCTCTCGCAAGCATTCCAGTATTTGGGCACACTTTGCATCTCGCCGAGCAATTTCTGATCTGTAACAAGTGTAAACCAGCAATACAGGTTTACAACACACAATGATACTAGTTTATTCTTTACGAACTGATTATGGTGGATTAAAATAACCTATACATGCAACTACATTAAGATGGACTAGTTTAAGTGTGTATCCTATAACTTCTGCATTCAGATTAATATTTAAAAATGGACCTAGTTACATTGATGGGACCCGTGCTGCATTTAAGGAAACAAATCAAATATTACATCCTTGAGCCAAGTAATAAAGTAAGAACGTAAAAG
Source organism: Papaver californicum (assembly GCA_023531435.1). Lineage (NCBI taxonomy): Eukaryota > Viridiplantae > Streptophyta > Magnoliopsida > Ranunculales > Papaveraceae > Papaver > Papaver californicum. Next base: position 4,848 of record JAJJMC010006055.1, on the reverse strand, counting down.
TTCAAGTTGAATTTGAAGTTTAAGTATCATGTCTGTTTCCAAAATGTGCAGAAAATGTTTAGCCACATACTGGAGCCTCAAAGAATGAGGGTAAACATTTCTTTGCGGAAACAAATCCTTCCATGAAGTAAGGATATCAATTCAATGAAATTAGAGATGGTAACATACCTATCCAGCAGATAAATTAAGTTCAAGAAAGAACTGAGCGACTATTTGGAGTTAAGTACCTGTGAAACAAAATAATCAAGGGCAATACTTTGTCCAAGAACGCTTCCGATAACACGTATCCCATCGCATCTAAATGTTTAAGGACAATATGGTCAGGACCTCCTTGCATGTCCTCCTCCAGCTCTGGCTTTTCTTTTATAGCATAATCTGATAAAAAATAAAACAGGTCAAACAATGGACACAACCGTATAGGTGAAGTACCCAAAAAGAAACTTACCATCCTTTCTCATCTCTCGAAGCAATCCGGAAGCATGTCTTCTAACAATATCTAGATAATCTTCAACTTCATGATCCTCAACATTAAATAAGACTGCAGATCCATAATGGAAAACAACCATGTAGACAACAAGACATGAAAATATCAACATGGAAAAGTCTGAACCATCTTACAGTAGTTTCCGAAGGGAAATTGCAATATCTGAGCGTGATAAAATTCGTCGAGCGAGAAGTAGCATGAAGGACATATCTTGAATTTTCAGCTTGCATGCTTTTCAAATTAATACTACAAAAACCATATTTCTGAGGCTGAGAGAACATTCGAATAGAAAAACAAATAATGACAGGCAGTTAGAAATTAGAAGGAAGGGGTATATCATAAATCAGGAATTACAATGGCATATGATACGAATAAAAAGAGATTATCAAAGGCTCGACAATGCCAAACATGAAATAACATAAGACACTAATCTAAAAAAATGGGTGCATGGAATAGTTGGGACCAATTATTTGTTCTATAAACTACACATTTAAGGCTTTAAATGTTCACATTATACAAAAGGGAGGTTATTGTTTGGTAACACCCTGCCCCGAGCAACATCACTCTTCAATTACAACATCCAAACTGGTGGGGGCTTCATTCATCAGAATCAAAAATTATTTTCACTTTCTCTCAATCAAATCATTGAAGGCAAGAATCTATCTAAATGTTAAGACCTTCAGAACCCCAAACTCAAAGAAGGATGAACAAAATCCAAATTTTCTTAGTTCTGCATTAACTCTTAAGCATTATTTAGCCTAAACCCTTGCTTTATTCAACACCAAGTTCCCAACAATATGACAGCACCCAAAATCCATGGAAACCCAAACTAAAATGCCCCAAACCTAAAACATATTATAATTCTAACAAAATTTTAAATTAAAAGAAACCCAGAGTATAAATCACTATTACAAACGAAACCCACATCACAAAACTATTAAAAAAATCAGAAATCTGAGAAAACAAAGAAACACACACCTGGTAGCTATTGATCAACAGTTCCACTGGACCACTACTAAAAAGACAATCAACAATCAACGACTGCTTCTCTTACGGCAAGGCTTTCGAATCTTACACATACATATTGATCAAGCTTTTGAATCTTAAACAACCATAGAGATCAAGCACATACCTGATGAGTGATGATGCTTCAAATCGATAATCGTTGAAGAAGAAGGTGGTACTACTGCTGATGGGGTTGCTGGGATAGTGGTGGTGGAGGTGAACCAGGTGATCGGTTGATGAAAAACAAATTGGGGATTCCTTTGATCCTTTCACAAAAGAGATGAAACATCCAAACAGATGAAGACGGAAATCGAATCATGAAACTTAAACAAACCTATTCCGCATGTCTATGGAACGAAACAGCAGAGGCTCTTTGGAAACTTTTCGCCACATAGAACATACTGATTGAGCCCTAAATAAGATATCTATTGCCCCTAATTTAAGAAATATATGAGATAGACATCAGGAGGCAATTCAACCCAATTTCTAACTTCGGCTGATAAACTTGGTTCTTCTGTTGAAATCGGAGTTTGATTCTCCATAATACAATCCATCTTCGCAAGAATTCAGAAACTGTACCTAGAAAATTACAAAAGAGAATATATCAAAACTAGCTAAATCTGAGGTTTCAATTTGGATTTTCTAAAAAACTTAAACCCTAAATAACATTCTACAGTAAAAAACAGTTAAATTTCCCCATATCTTACCTTATGTAGATGATAGGAGGAGACTGAGAGAAATGTTGTTGCTCTGATTCAGAAATTTTGTTTGATTTCAATATGGCTATTGGAGACCTCTCAAAACCCATTTATCGTTGGAGAGGATGAACTAGCAACATATTGATTCATACGTGTAGTTTGAGAACCAGAGTTAGAGTGACACTTTCGTAAAATCAACAAAGTTTCGACGGGTGGGCGGGTCGGGTCGGGTGAGAGGAGATATCACCTGCGCTCGACCCACCAGAAGTCGGGTTTAGAAAAAATCACCCGCACCCAACCCGTTCATCGGCGGGTCGAATGCGGACCAGATTAATTTAAACGGGTGCGGGTCGGGTTGGCGGGTTGGGTCAAGTTTATGCATCCCTAGATGAGATCATAAAACTTGGATTATTTAGATGGACTAGACACGGACGAGACCAAACAGGCCCATTCCTACCTCTTTTCATTTTTGAGAAATCCCGAGTTTGATTTGGAAATTGGAAACGAGTGTTAGGGCCTAGGGGTCCCCTTAACTGAGTGTGTGCCCTGCCCTCCACGTCCCCTTGAGAAATTCTCGATATTTAAACCGCAAAAAACCCTAAATTTTTAGTGTTCTTCCGCGAAACACAGACCAAACAAAGCCGTCAACCTACTCACTCCCACTCTCAAAATGGCCAAGCGTAAGTCATCTCTCGACATCATTTTCTAAGGGTTTCTGCAAATCAAGATGTATATCACCGTTTTCATTGATTAGTTTTTGTTGTTTTTTATTTGGTTTGGTTTTGCAGGTAGGGGAGGAACAGCAGGAAGTAAGTTTAGGATGTCATTAGGTCTTCCAGTAGCTGCAACAGTGAATTGCGCTGATAACACTGGAGCTAAGAACCTTTACATCATTTCGGTTAAGGGTATTAAGGGTCGTCTTAATAGATTACCATCAGCTTGTGTTGGTGATATGGTTATGGCTACTGTTAAGAAAGGTAAACCTGATCTTAGGAAGAAGGTTATGCCTGCTGTTATCGTTAGACAACGTAAAGCTTGGCGCCGTAAAGATGGTGTTTTCATGTATTTTGAAGGTATGATTATAAAATCTCACTTTTCTTTACTATTAGGGTTTCATGTTTTGGGGGGTATTTTAGGCTAGTTCTGCTGCATTCCCTTTTGATATTTTGTTTTGCTGTTGGACTAGCCAAAAGTATAAATGAAAAGTCTGTAGTTTAATGGGTCTGAAGAATCTTAACTTTATTGTTTTACCTACCTTTGATGAAGAAATTCTAAATTTTATGCCCTTACTGAATGAGTATGCTAGGCACATTGAGTTGATAATAGATAAGCTTTCTTTTGGGAACGTAATTGGTACCGCATAGAAACTGCGCTTGACTTGTACAAGGAACCATAATATGTTTATAATTTGTAAGTTTGTGGGATTTAGTTCATGTTTTGTAATGGTTGCACATGTTTATACAGGGAATTCTGACATAATCGAATCTAGGATTGCTAATTTATTTTTGTACTCAGTTTGATGCCCTTTCTAAATGAGTTTGCTACTGAGTTAATTTAGGATGTGCTTTTTGTGGGAACGTAATTAGTATCACATAGAAACTGCGCCTAACTTGTACAAAGAACCGCAATGTGTTTATGTTGAGTAATGGTTGCTCAAGTTTATATGAGGGAGTTCTGACATAATTGAATCTAGGATGTTCACTGGTTGCTAACTTATTTTGTACTCAGTTTAGTCTAGGATGTTCACTGGTTGTTAACCTATTTGTGTTGATGTATAGTTAGCACTCGTGAATTGTATTTTAACTTGCACTAGCTACACCAATGGTTGCACAAGTTGATATATGAGAGTGCTGATTCTGTAGAATATGCAACCTCATTTGGGGAATTCAGTTTTATTGAAATGTAATTTGTGTTGTTTCCATGTACTTCCAAATCGTGGTGCTATCTTCTTACGTCTGATGAACCTTTCAAATGCAGATAATGCCGGAGTTATTGTGAATCCTAAGGGAGAAATGAAAGGTACTGTACTACCTTTTCTTGCAAATAGTTGAGTATTGATGTTTCTTCTGCATGCTGGGACGTGGAAATGTTGCAATGTACGAATTTGTTTTGCTTTTATGACTAATGTCCAGTGTATCAGGTTTTTTTAGTCGTGATTTGCTGTTTACACTCTTTTTAGTTCTTACATGACGATGATTTTTATGTTAATTCCTTTTGCTTGTAGGATCTGCAATTACCGGACCAATTGGAAAAGAATGTGCTGATCTATGGCCAAGGATTGCTAGTGCTGCCAATGCTATTGTTTAAGATTACTAATAGTTGAGATTTGAGAAGTCTTAATATAAAACTTTTGGGGTAGATCTTTTTTTGTCTACTTCTTTTGGGGAAAAACAGAAGAATTTTATAGTAGGTTAGTTATTCAGAGGATATGTTATGTTTTGCTGTTTGTTTAGGAATCACAATGCTCTGTTATTTCAGTAATGGCTTTTGAAGAATTATCTTTTACCTCCATTGATAAAACTGGCAAGCACATATATATGCTTATTAGAGGTAAGAGCTTCTAAACAGAGTTGTACCACCAGGTACCCTCTTCAGTTGAAGCTCTCGTTTTGTTAGCCCGACCTTGGGCCAAAGTTAACGAAAGTCATCTTTGGGCAGCAA
>JAJJMC010006052.1:26703-31703 GCA_023531435.1 Papaver californicum | reverse complement strand
TAAATAAGAAATATCGACAAATTCTTCCGTATCCCAAGGAAATAAACAATAAATAAAGGGGAGGGGGTACGCTACTACAATTTTCTCTCTACTATTGAATTTTAATATCAGAATAGCTCATATAGTCATGATTCAATGGGTCAGATCCACTTACTTTTTCTTTTGTTGATTTCTAAAGTGACATAGTAGTTCTTCTACTCAGCGGAATGACTGATCATGATAATCAAGATAAATGTTCCACTTTATAACTATACTACTATAATAATAAGTTTTTTTTTAGTAGTATAGTTATGTGGATGTTTCCTTTTTTTGCCATTGAGTTTACAAAAAGTAACAATATCTCTATTTTCCGCCCCAAACTGAAGACTTAGATTATAGTTTTGTGAAAAAAGCCCCTTATCGGATTTGAACCGATGACTTACGCCTTACCATGGCGTTACTCTACCGCTGAGTTAAAAGGGCTCATTTGATTCAATTGTTGAATGAACCAACAGTCACTATGAGTCTACTGTATGTACCTATATATATAATATACATCATATATATGGATCTCGGCTCGTTCAGGACCAATCAAAAATTTTTTGACTTCAGCTTTTTTTTGAGAAGTCTAGGAAAAATGCTTCCTTTTATTTGATTTTATCAATATTAATGCACTACATTTTTTCAAGACCGCCCCTATAATAGATTTGTTTTTTTTTGACCCTCATCAGAATGAGATTCATTTGATTGAGACACAATTCGACGTAGATCCAAGATATTTCATCGAATCATTGATGAACAGATTCGACACGTACCCTGCAATTTTTATAGAAAAAAGAAATTAGATGGAATCATGAAAGCAGAAAATATTCTTCGTATTTAGCCATAGCATTACATTATATTGACAATTACAAAAAACTGTTCATACTATGAGTATAGTAGGCGATCCGGCGGGTATGCCCCCATCGTCTAGCGGTTCAGGACATCTCTCTTTCAAGGAGGCAGCGGGGATTCGACTTCCCCTGGGGGTAGGGTACTACGAAAGGAGGTTGATCATGGATTTATCCATAAGTCTAAAATGGATTCTTCCTGGGTCGATGCCCGAGTGGTTAATGGGGACGGACTGTAAATTCGTTGGCTATATGTCTACGCTGGTTCAAATCCAGCTCGGCCCAAAAATCCGCCGATCCATCATGAGATAATAGAAAAAATTTTGCCTCCAGAAACCAGACAAAGAAACGAAGACTTTTTTATGCTATATCCTTAATTTTTTTGTTCCCATAGATTCTACTTTCTAATGATCTGGTCTGTACCCTTAATTTCTAAGGGAGGGGTAAAGAAAAAAAGACTTTTTCTTTTTTATTTATTATGAAATGATTTGACTACTAGTAATACGTGCCGTTCTCACTAAAGCCCATACCCATATGAATATCAACATATCGCTTCTATCTCTGTTACAATACAGCGATTCTAAATAGAAATATGCTATGAATTTAATAATAAGAATATGTATCCTTTACATCTTATTTCCCTGGGATTGTAGTTCAATTGGTCAGAGCACCGCCCTGTCAAGGCGGAAGCTGCGGGTTCGAGCCCCGTCAGTCCCGACCTAGGATCCGATGAATCCGTCAACTCATTTCTCTATTTTCGGTGAAGAGGGAGGACTGAAAACAAGATCTAATTTCCGCCGGAGGTCTTTTTTATCATCGAAGAAATACAAGAATTTTCATTAATTCTCGACTAGTACTGATTCGTGGGGAGAGCTAGATTGGTACAATTGGTGGTAGGGTCCTATTCGGGATTTCAAGAGATACCGCACAGGTTTTCCTTTTTCTATTGGTTCTGATCCATGGAATTCAATATAATACCCACCCGGTTCCCGAGAGCATACCTACAAATTGAATTCCTTCATTGTGTGATACAAAATTAACTTGACCTTAACATAGTTGGCGCGCCAGAATCCTTTTCAGATTCTATTAAAACCACCTCCTTATTTTCTAGCTCCTATTTTTGGGAACCGCAATTCCTAATTGGAAACAATCTATCTATCTCACTTCCATACCGAATTTCGGATATGATATATGTTCCGGTTTCAATCCAACGAAAGAAGCTTTTATTTTAAAAAAAGAGAGATCAAAGAAAGATCTGCCCTACCCCGCTTAATAAAGAAATTAATAATATTTCTTCTCCTGTTTTTTCTTTGATGAAGGGGTCCTATCGAAGCAAGAGTAAACTCCAAAAAAGTACATTTCTAAAAAAACGAGATCTTTTATACCCGAATCCATCTTTATTACACCTCTTTGTCTTCCAAGAAATTTAGATCATAACAAACTAAATGAGTTTCGAACTTCACTTTTTTCCATTTCATTTCTACTGTTTGGGTTTGTGACCAATTGAAATGGAAGACGGGTCAGATGATACCTCATCAGCTGGTTGTATACGGAAGACGGTAGGTTATAGAAAAGAATGAAAAACGAAAAGGGATTCTTTGTTGTATCAAGAATTCCTTTTTTAATTCGTTATGGATAAAAGATCCTCCTATGTTATACTATTCAATTCTCGACAATGAATCGATCTGAAAGCTCAGATATTGTTATTCATGATATTGATCCGATTCAATATCAAATAACATTGGGATGCAATTCATTTCATTGAATTTAGAGGAGAAGATTTATCATCTCTATGGGATTAGATCCCGAGTTATTGTGAAGTAAAAAACGATGGGATTATGGAAGTAAATATTCTCGCATTTATTGCTACTGCGCTGTTCATTCTAGTTCCTACTGCTTTTTTACTTATCATCTACGTAAAAACAGTCAGTCAAAATAATTGATTCGAATGAAGCTTGACTTCTTTATTCTTATCAATGATTGAAGAAATGAAAGGTATTTTCATTCCACGTCTTAAATGAAATGGGCGGACTAGAATCAGCAGTATATGAGATCCGGTAGTATGGTAGAAAGATATCAATTTCTTTCTACCATACTTTCTATTATTGTATTGTCTCAAGTTGTACTGGTACTGTATAAAGAGGGATAGGCTTCATCTAGATTAATCTACAATATGTATCTTGTATTTTCATATATGTACATATCTATAAATTTCATATATGTGATGTACATCATGTAAATAACACCCCAATTCTAGTTCTTCCTTGCATCTATTTTTTTGTTTGATTGAAAGGTTTTTTTTCATATAGTCCATTACTGTAATTCAATATAATTTGCAAATGGAAATTTCATATTTAAAATCCCTTTACGATATATGAAAAAATGGCTACAGTTTGATTACTCAACTCAATTAGTAGTGCTTTTAGAGTCCACTTCTTCCCCATACTACAAGTGAAAGGGAAAATGTAAAGACTACCATTAAAGCGGCCCAAGCAAGACTTACTATATCCATGTGAATTATGTCCCCTATCTCTATGAATATGAAGGAATTCGTCCATTATTGATCACTAATAATAGTGGAATCTATGGTGCAGAGTCAAAAAGGGATTATGACCAAACGCTATTGATCAAACAATCCAAAAAATCCACCCACAACAAGTTCCTATATGATTTCTGGTAGAAAAGGGAAGGATTAACCACAAGCAAGATACACAGGGACTTTCTTTGTATTATCAAGGAAATCCTCTTTAATGGAAGATGTAGGAATAGTAAGGCCTATTGTTTAGTTTCTTTTGTTGACCTTCATAAGCAAAAAGCATAAAATATACAATCAAGGTAGATCACTACCTACCCCATATCTCTTCAAAAGAGGGTTTTTTCCTTTTGGTTTCCTCTCGAATCTATTGCTTCTGCTGAGCAAAAAAAGAAAGTATTTCTCGGTTTTTGTAGATGAGGCGGCACCCGGATTTGAACTGGGGTAAAAGGATTTGCAGTCCCCCGCCTTACCACTCGGCCATGCCGCCAAACGGATATAAAATAGAGGGAACGCTCTCTTCTTTATTATTTCTTGAATCTCATTGTCTTTATCCCTTTCCTAAACCTAAAAAACCCTTTTTTTTGAACCCAGTTGATTCCCTTCGATTGATTGTATGGTATCTCAAATCTCAAAATAAACAACACCTAAAAACTTCCCCCTTTTTTTATCTTTCAAAAGCGAATGTGCTTTTTCAGTTACAGAATGAAAAATGCAGGGCAAATAGGAACCATTAACTATTGACTTGAATTCATGAAGAGTTCTTGGAACTCCAATTTCGTTTCCTTAACAACGGCATCAAAATGAAGTTGATACACAACTTATCAGTATCAATTCTTTTCAATAATCAATCTTTTTCAATTAAATTTACATTATAACAACAATTATATATATATGTAAACCCCGGAACAGAGATTGTTACAAAGATATCCTAATCAGGTATCTTAGCCATATATGTCTATAAGGAATTATCGTGCTTCCTTTTTTCTTTTTTTCTCTCATTCATAGAGAACAGATCAAACCTTGAATCATTTCTTTTTCTGGTACCCAACCGGATTGTAATATCATAATAATAGGTAGAAATTGGATTCCTTTTGATATTCTATACAAGACTCTAAAAAAAGTATAATCGGCATAATTATGATTCCAGGAATGTTTTATCCTGTTGCAAATTCTAATTTGAGTAGAAAATTCTCCTTATTGCTCCGCTCAATGGTATGAAGTTGGGTAAAATTTCATGTGATTCAGTAAACAGAATATACATTCCATCATTGCTAGATCGATCCATATGGTTCGATGAAGAATGAGCCAATAATGGGATTTTGCTATAAATGGGAAGCTTAAGATGCTCCGGGATGGAAATGAGGGAATGTCTACAATACCTGGGTTTAGTCAGATACAATTTGAGGGGTTTTGTAGGTTCATTGATCAGGGCTTGATGGAAGAACTTTATAAATTTCCAAAAATTGAAGATATAGATCAAGAAATTGAATTTCAATTATTTGTGGAAACTTATCAATTGGTAGAACCCTTGATAAAAGAAAGAGATGCTGTGTATGAATCATTGACATATTCTTCTGAATTATATGTACCTGCGG
>JAJJMC010006052.1:11703-21703 GCA_023531435.1 Papaver californicum | reverse complement strand
GTATTGCTGAATAGAGCACCCACTCTGCACAGATTAGGCATACAGGCATTCCAACCCATTTTAGTGGAAGGACGTGCTATTTGTTTACATCCATTAGTTCGTAAGGGGTTCAATGCAGACTTTGATGGGGATCAAATGGCTGTTCATGTACCTTTATCTTTGGAGGCTCAAGCGGAGGCTCGCTTACTTATGTTTTCTCATATGAATCTCTTGTCTCCAGCTATTGGGGATCCCATTTCCATACCAACTCAAGATATGCTTATGGGACTCTATGTATTAACGATTGGAAATCGTCGAGGTATTTGTGCAAATAGGTATAATCCATGTAATCACCTAAACTATAAAAACGAAAAAATTGACGATAATAACTATAAATATACAAAAGAAAAAGAACCCTATTTTTGTAGTTCCTATGATGCACTTGGAGCTTATCGGCAGAAACGAATAAATTTAGATAGTCCTTTGTGGCTCCGGTGGCGACTAGATCAACGCGTCAGTGGATCGAGAGAAGTTCCCATCGAAGTTCAATATGACTCTTTTGGAACCTATCATGAGATTTATGGACACTATTTAATAGTCAGAAGTGTAAAAAAGGAAACTCTTTGTATATACATTCGAACCACCGTTGGCCATATTTCGTTTTATCGAGAAATTGAAGAAGCCATACAAGGGTTTTGTCGGGCCTCTGTCTATGGTACCTAAGTTAAGTAATTATATGATACCCGCGGGAATTCGGGTCTCTTCGAGTCCACTAGTATCATAATTCCTGAATGTCTACACGACGCAAGATCGAGGAAAGGAAGTCTTCGAATCACTGACTCAAACCTATTGTCGAATCCTACTCAGCGGAATATGGAGGTACTTATGGCAGAAAGGGCCGATCTGGTCTTTCACAATAAAGCGATAGATGGAACTGCCATAAAACGACTTATTAGCAGATTAATAGATCACTTTGGAATGGCATATACATCGCACATCCTGGATCAAGTAAAGACTCTTGGTTTCCATCAAGCCACTGCTACATCCATTTCATTAGGAATTGATGATCTTTTAACAATACCTTCTAAGGGATGGCTAGTCCAAGATGCGGAACAACAAAGTTTGATTTTGGAAAAACACCACCATTATGGAAATGTACACGCGGTAGAAAAATTACGTCAATCCATTGAGATATGGTATGCTACAAGTGAATATTTGCGACAAGAAATGAATCCTAATTTCAGGATGACTGACCCTTTAAATCCAGTCCATATAATGTCTTTTTCAGGAGCTAGGGGAAATGCATCTCAAGTACACCAATTAGTAGGTATGAGAGGATTAATGTCGGATCCCCAAGGACAAATGATTGATTTACCCATTCAAAGCAATTTACGCGAAGGGCTCTCTTTAACGGAATATATAATTTCCTGTTACGGAGCCCGCAAGGGGGTTGTGGATACTGCTGTACGAACTTCAGATGCTGGATACCTCACGCGGAGACTTGTTGAAGTAGTTCAACACATTGTTGTACGGAGAACAGATTGTGGCACCATCCGCGGTATTTCTGTGAGTCCTCGAAATGGGATGATGACAGAACGTATTTTTATCCAAACATTAATTGGTCGTGTATTAGCAGACGATATATATATGGGTTCGCGTTGCATTGCCATTCGAAATCAAGATATAGGTATTGGACTTGTCAACCGATTCATAACTTTTCGAGCACAACCAATATATATTAGAACCCCCTTTACTTGCAGGAGTACATCTTGGATCTGCCGATTATGTTATGGTCGGAGTTCCACTCATGGTGATCTGGTCGAATTGGGAGAAGCAGTAGGTATTATTGCGGGTCAATCTATTGGGGAACCGGGGACCCAGCTAACATTAAGAACTTTTCATACCGGTGGAGTCTTCACGGGCGGTACTGCAGAACATGTACGAGCTCCTTCTAACGGAAAAATAAAATTCAATGAAGATTTGGTTCATCCCACACGTACACGTCATGGACATCCTGCTTTTCTATGTTATATAGACCTGTTTGTAACTATTGAGAGTCAGGATATTCGACATAATGTGAATATTCCGCCAAAAAGTTTTATTTTAGTTCAAAACGATCAATATGTAGAATCAGAACAAGTAATTGCCGAGATTCGCGCGGGAACATCCACCTTAAATTTTAAAGAGAGGGTTCGAAAACATATTTATTCTGACTTAGAGGGGGAAATGCATTGGAGTACCGATGTCTATCATGCACCCGAATATACATATGGTAATGTTCATCTTTTACCAAAAACAAGTCATTTATGGATATTGTCGGGGGGGTTGTGCAGATCCAGTATAGTTCCTTTTTCACTCGGCAAGGATCAAGATCAAACGAATGTTCATTCTCTTTTTGCTAAACGAAGATATATGCCTAGCCTCTCAGTGACTAATGATCAAGTGAAACATAAATTTTTGAGTTCGGAGTCTTCTGGTACAAGTGGGCAGCGGGTTCTTGATTATTCCGGGCCTGATCGAATCATATGCAACGGTCATTGTAATTTCATATATCCTCCCATTCTCCACGAGAATTCTTATTTATTGGCAAAGAGGCGAAGAAATAGATTAATCATTCCCTTTCAATCTAATCAAGAACGAGATAAAGAACGAATACCCCGTTCAGGTATCTCAATTGAAATACCCATAAATGGTATTTTCCGTAGAAATAGTATTCTTGCTTATTTCGATGATCCCCGATACAGAAGAAACAGTTCGGGAATTACTAAATATGAGACTCTAGAGATGCATTCTATTGTAAAGAAAGAGGATTTTTTTGAGTATCGAAGAGCAAAAGAATTTAGGCAAAAATACCAAAAGAAAGTAGATCGCTTTTTTTTCATTCCTGAGGAAGTGCATATCTTATCCGGATCTTCTTCCATAATGGTACGGAATAATAGTATTATTGGAATCGATACACGAATCACCTTAAATATAAGAAGCCGTGTAGGGGGATTAGTCCGAGTGGAGAGAAAAAAAAAAAGGATTGAACTGAAAATCTTTTCTGGAGATATCCATTTTCCTGGAGAGACAGATAAGATATCCTGGCATAGCGGCATCTTAATACCACCGGGAACAGGAAAAAAAAATGCCGCGGATTCAAAAAAATGGAAAAATTGGATCTATGTCCAACGGATCACACCTATAAAGAAAAAGTTTTTTGTTTTGGTTCGACCCGTAGTCACATATGAAATAGCGGACGGGATAAATTTAGCAACGCTTTTCCCCCACGACCTGTTGCAGGAAAGAGATAATGTGCAACTTCGAGTTGTCAATTATATTCTTTATGGAAATGGAAAACCAATTCGAGGGATTTATCACACAAGTATTCAATTAGTTCGAACTTGTTTAGTATTGAATTGGAACCAAGATAAAAAAGGTTCGTCTATAGAGGAGGTTCATGCTTCTTTTGTTGAAGTAAGGGTAAACAACCTGATTCGCTATTTCATAAGAATGGACTTAGTGAAGTCCCCTATTTCGTATACCAGAAAAAGAAATGATCGGAGGGGGGCAGGATTAATATGGATCCCGGATAATGGATCAGATCGTACTAACCTCAATCCATTTTCGTTTTATTCCAAGGCAAGGATTCAACAAGCATTTACCCAACATCAAGGAACTATTCGTGCGTTGGTAAATCGAAATAAGGAATCCCAACCTTTGATCATTTTGTCATCATCTAATTGTTCTCGAATGGGTCCATTCAACGGTGTTAAATATAATGACAGTGTGACAACAAAAGAATCAATGAAAAGGGATCCCCTAATTTCCATTCGAAATTCATTGGGTCCTTTAGGGATTGTGCCTAAATTTGTGAATTTTTCTTCTTATCATTTAATAACTCATAATCAGATCTTGGTAAAAAAATATTTGCTACTTGACAATTTAAAACAGACTTTCCAAGGACTTAAATATTATTTAATGGACGAAACTGGGAGAATTTATAATCCCAATCTAGGAAGTCACATCATTTTGAATCCATTAAATTTGAATTGGTTTTTTCTCCAGCACGATTATTGTGAAGAGACAGCGACAATAATTAACCTTGGACAATTTATTTGTGAAAATGTATGTATATCCAAATATGGACCCCGCCTCAAAGCGGGTCAGGTTCTAATTATTCGTGTTGGCTCTTTAGTAATAAGATCGGCCAAACCCTACTTGGCTACGCCAGGAGCAACCGTCCATGGACATTATGGTGAAACCCTTTCTGAAGGAGATACATTAGTTACATTTATCTATGAAAAATCGAGATCAGGTGATATAACGCAGGGTCTTCCAAAAGTGGAACAGGTTTTAGAAGTGCGCTCGCTTGATTCAATATCAATGAACCTAGAAAAAAGGGTTGAAGGTTGGAACGAACGTATAACAAGAATTCTTGGAATTCCTTGGGGGTTTTTGATTGGCGCAGAGTTAACCATAGCACAAAGTCGTATCTCTTTGGTTAATAAGATTCAAAAAGTTTATCGATCCCAGGGGGTGCAAATCCACAATAGGCATATCGAGATTATTGTGCGTCAAATAACATCAAAAGTTTTGGTTTCGGAAGATGGAATGTCTAATGTTTTTTCACCCGGAGAACTTATTGGATTGTTGCGAGCGGAACGAACGGGACGAGCTTTGGAAGAAGCGATCTGTTATAGAGCCGTCTTATTGGGAATAACGAGGGCGTCTCTGAATACTCAAAGTTTCATATCCGAGGCGAGTTTTCAAGAAACTGCTCGAGTTTTAGCAAAAGCCGCTCTACGAGGTCGTATCGATTGGTTGAAAGGTCTGAAAGAGAACGTTGTTCTGGGGGGGATGATACCTGTTGGTACCGGATTCAAAGGATTAGTGTATCATTCAAGGCAACACAGCAATATCCCTTTTGAACTAAAAAAGAATAACCTATTCCGAGGGGGGTTTAGAGATATTTTGTTCCAACACAAAGAATTATTTGATTCTTACATCCCAAAGAATATCCACGATCCATCAGAACAATTATTTACGGGATTTAATGATTCCTAAGAGCGGATTAATCCTTTTAACTTAACTTTAAACTATCTGGTCTAAAGATAATAGTGAATAGAAAGGAATTTATGGCTTGGCCCGTGTATCAACGGCCAATCTCTGGTAAAAGGTTCCATCGGAACAATTCTTTATTTAGTATTTAGGGTATCTCATCTCTTAAAAAAAAGGGAAGCGTGGGGAGAAATGACAAAAAGATATTGGAACATTAATTTGGAAGAGATGATGGAAGCAGGAGTTCATTTTGGTCATGGTACTAGGAAATGGAATCCTAGAATGGCACCTTACATCTCTGCAAAGCGTAAAGGTATTCATATTACAAATCTTACTAGAACTGCTCGCTTTTTATCAGAAGCTTGTGATTTAGTTTTTGATGCAGCAAGTAAAGGAAAGCAATTCTTAATAGTTGGTACTAAAAATAAAGCAGTTGATTCAGTAGCATCGGCTGCAATAAGGGCTCGGTGTCATTATGTTAATAAAAAATGGCTCGGTGGCATGTCAACGAATTGGTCCACTACAGAAACGAGACTTCATAAGTTCAGGGATTTGAGAGCGGAACAAAAGAAGGGAAGACTCAACCGCCTTCCGAAACGAGATGCAGCAATGTTGAAGAGACAATTATATCACTTGCAAACATATCTGGGTGGGATCAAATATATGACGGGGTTACCTGATATTGTAATCATCGTTGATCAGCAAGAAGAATATACGGCTCTTCGAGAATGTGTAACTTTGGGAATTCCAACGATTTGTTTAATCGATACAAATTGTGACCCGGATCTCGCAGATATTTCGATTCCAGCCAATGATGACGCTATAGCTTCAATCCGATTAATCCTTAACAAATTAGTATTCGCCATTTGTGAGGGCCGTTCTAGCTATATCCCAAATCGTTGATTAATAATAAGATAAGTCAATTACTTCGAGAACTCCATAGATTTTTTGAATCGGTTACTATATTCTGAATACCAAAAAAGAGATAAAAAAGCTGGGGATATTATGTGATTACTTGATATCCGAAAAATATGATTCAAGTAGACGAGTTGAGAAAGAGATAGTGGAATCAAAATAATTCCTTTTTTAGTTCTATTTCTGCCAGAGGACAATATGAATGTGCTACCATGTTCCGTCAACACATTAAAAGGGCTATACGATATATCCGGTGTGGAAGTAGGCCAACATTTCTATTGGCAAATAGGTGGTTTCCAAGTCCATGCCCAAGTCCTTATTACGTCATGGGTCGTAATTGCTATCTTATTAGGTTCAGCTGCTATAGCTGTTCGGAACCCACAAACTATTCCGACCAATGGTCAGAATTTCTTCGAATATGTCCTTGAATTCATTCGAGACTTGAGCAAAACTCAGATTGGAGAAGAGTATGGTCCTTGGGTTCCCTTTATTGGAACTATGTTCCTATTTATTTTTGTTTCTAACTGGTCAGGGGCTCTTTTACCTCGGAAAATAATACAGTTACCTCATGGGGAGTTAGCCGCACCTACGAATGATATAAATACTACCGTTGCTTTAGCTTTACTCACGTCCGTGGCATATTTCTATGCGGGTCTTACCAAAAAAGGGTTGGGTTATTTCGGTAAATACATTCAACCAACTCCAATCCTTTTACCAATTAACATCCTAGAAGATTTCACAAAACCCTTATCACTAAGTTTTCGGCTTTTCGGGAATATATTGGCTGATGAATTAGTAGTTGTTGTTCTTGTTTCTTTAGTACCTTCAGTGGTTCCTATACCTGTCATGTTTCTTGGATTATTTACAAGCGGGATTCAAGCTCTTATTTTTGCAACTTTAGCCGCGGCTTATATAGGCGAATCCATGGAGGGTCATCATTAACTAGCTTTTCTGATTGATATTCGGGAATTTAAAATAAAGGAAAGAGATCTAAAAGATCTTTTTCCTAAGATTCTTGGCCGATTGATGTCATACCCCCACTTCTATTTGTTCATTCAATTACAATATTAGAATTATATTAGGGTTCATAATTTGAATCCAAATTGTTATGCTATCTAACTTTGATTGTGATTAAACAAAAAACGATGTTTCTATAGAACGATGGATTGGCATTTAAATTTTTTTAATTCAAGGATTGTCCAAAATTCGAATTAATTCCATGCAATTTCATCAACCAAATCCTGATATTGTATTGATATGTAATGATTCGGGCTAATGATAATGAACCAACCAACCCGCCCATTTGGATTCATACGGGATAATGATAACTAAAGGGCAAAGAGGAAGTGACAAATGGGCTTCATAAAAAATAGGTTAGGGGATCGACTTAGGTATATGTAATGGCTATAAACCTATTGTTGTGTATGTTTTTTCTAGAATTCGAATGCATATAGGATGAGAATTCAATAGTTGGTTTACACTATGGAAGAAACATATGTATATGTGATATTAGATATTGACTAGTTATATATGAACTATCCATAGATCTTATTTCCTTTACGATCCCACTCTGAATTTCGATGAGGATTCCAATAGAAGTCCTTCCATTTCGTCTGTGACGAATGAATAAACACATGAAACCAAGAGCATATAGTATAGAAGAGAAAAATAACGAAGAATTGAAAGAATGCTTTGGAACTAAGAAATGGAAGAGCTTTATGGATTGCTAATTGATAAAGACTCGATGGATGGGAACTAAAAACGAGAAATCGAAGTAGTTCTGACGATTCAATAATATAATTACTTCAATTGGATATATGTTAGTAATGGAATCATAAGGCATTATTTATTGGTTGATTGTATCATTAACCATTTATTTATTTTGGTGCGAGGAGCTTACCATGAATCCACTGATTTCTGCCGCTTCCGTTATTGCTGCTGGATTGGCCGTAGGGCTTGCTTCTATTGGACCTGGAGTTGGTCAAGGTACTGCTGCGGGACAAGCCGTAGAAGGTATTGCGAGACAACCAGAGGCGGAGGGTAAAATACGAGGTACTTTATTGCTGAGTCTGGCTTTTATGGAAGCTTTAACAATTTATGGCTTGGTTGTGGCATTAGCACTTTTATTTGCGAATCCTTTTGTTTAATCCTAAGAATTTGAAAGTTTTTTTCTCCATTTTATTGCCCTGGATTTCCTACCTGCTTTTTTGAATTCTATCAAGATTTTACTCTTACAATCACTTTTTTTTGAGACAATATCCGTGGGAAGGACTGATTTGAGGATGAGGAATTAGCAGACCTACTCGCTTTCTTCCTTCCCGTTCTTAGTCCAACGAAACCCTTTTTTTTTAGAAAGCGTTGCAAAAGATGAGGTATTTCACGACTGACATGAGATCTGGACCTAATTCTAATAAGTGTGTTTTTGAGTGGGAACCTCAAATGAAATAAAAAAAATGCAAAATGGAATAATAAAATCTATGTAAAAAAAAAGGAAATCAAAAATTAATCAAACAATAAAAAAAGGGACGAATTGATACAAACTCTGTTTTATTTTGTTAGTCCTATCTATAAGAGGAGATCATATGAAAAATGTAACCGATTCTTTCGTTTCTTTGGGTCACTGGCCATCCGCCGGGAGTTTCGGGTTTAATACCGATATTTTAGCAACAAATCCAATAAATCTAAGTGTAGTACTTGGCGTATTGATCTTTTTTGGAAAGGGAGTGTGTGCGGGTTGTTTATTTCAAGAATAGGCTGGATCTAACCAGCTGCACTTTCTTTTTTCTTTAGAACTAAACTAAGTAAATGAAGGGTGCACGATCTCGCGAATTACTTCTGAAAAAGTAAAGAAATCATATGTAAGAACCATAGCATTTCGCGACTCATTGGTAAAGTAAATACACTTTGATTCTCTATCAACCAATAATGTGGAACTATTAACATGGTTAAAGCTAAACCGTTTGAAGTCTAGGCGCTACATGGTACTCTTTCTACCACTATGTTAGTATGGAAATGGTTTCAAAAAAAGTTGGCAATTTATTCGATATAGAACACTCATATCGATAAAACGATTTGAACCTGTTACTGGAAAAAGGAAGGATCCCTTTTTTCAATGCCGAATCGACGACCTATGTATTAAAGTAAGAAGCATTTTTTGGATTTTCAGAAAAAAATATAAACAACTTTGCCGATAATTACAGATTTTTGTCTGGTCGGAAGAGTCCTCCAAATATTATGGTCGTGGATCAATGATCCGTTTTGATATTTTGGAATACGAACAGAGAAGAGAGGATAGGCTCATTACATAAAAAATATGGAATCCCCTATAAGTAACTGAGCGTGAGAGCCAAATGAATCGAAAGATTCATGTTTGGTTCGGGAAGAGATCGTGGAAGTTTTGAAATGAATGGGAAGAGAATCTACTTTCATTAAGTGATTTATTAGATAATCGAAAACAGAGGATCTTGAGTACTATTCGAAATTCAGAAGAATTACGTGGAGGGGCCATTGAACAGCTGGAGAAAGCCAGGGCTCGCTTACGAAAAGTGGAAATGGAAGCCGATCAGTTTCGAGTGAATGGATATTCTGAGATAGAACGAGAAAAATCAAATTTGATTAATTCAACTTATAAGAATTTGGTACAATTAGAAAATTACAAAAACGAAACCATTCAGTTTGAACAACAAAAAGCGATTAATCAAGTCCGACAACGAGTTTTCCAACAAGCCTTACAAGGAGCTCTAGGAACTCTGAATAGTTGTTTGAACAGCGAGTTACATTTACGCACCATCAATGCTAATATTGGCATGTTTGGGGCGATGAAAGAAATAACCGATTAGTCTTTTGTACTGCAGGCATTATTTTTTTCCTTTGCTTTTAAAAAAGAATTAAGAAAGACTCATGGCAACCATTAGAGCCGACGAAATTAGTACTATTATCCGTGAACGTATTGAACAATATAATAGAGAAGTAAAGGTTGTGAATACCGGCACCGTACTTCAAGTAGGCGACGGTATAGCTCGTATTCATGGTCTTGATGAAGTAATGGCAGGAGAATTAGTAGAAT
>JAJJMC010006048.1:0-10705 GCA_023531435.1 Papaver californicum | reverse complement strand
TATTTCACCAAGTGGGTAGAAGCGAAAGCATTAGCTCGAATCAGAGACTCTGATGTATTTACATTTTTATTTGAAAATATCATATGTAGATTTGGAATACCAGCAGCCATAATTTCTGATAATGGACAGCAATTTCAAGGAAGAAATATTGATATGTTGTTCGAGACATATAATATCCAACAAAACAGATCCACACCATTTTATCCCCAAAGTAATGGACAAGCCGAATCCACGAATAAAACACTAGCAATAAATTTGAAGAAGACACTTGATGGGTATCACAAACGTTGGTGTGAACAATTGCATAACACTTTATGGGCTTATCGCACCAAGAGAAAAGAATCCACTGGAGAATCACCTTTCCTTCTCGCATATGGTACAGAAGCAGTCATACCAACTGAAATCATTCTACCCACGACAAGAACAGAAGCATGGGAGAAAAATTTAAATACAGATCTAATGTTAGAAAAATTGGATGATTTAGAAGAAAAGCGGGAAGTGGCACTCCAGAAGATGGAGAATTATCAAAGAAGGATAGCACGGGATTACCACAAAAAAGTTAAGTCCCGAAACTTTGTGCAAGGACAATATGTATTACGACAGATCCCTGAATACCATCGGGACAAAGACGTGGAAAGTTCGCACCAACTTGGGACGGTCCATATATAATACATATTTCAGCTGGACAAGGATCGTATTATCTCCAAAATATGCAAGGACAAACCTTACAATATCCTTGGAATGCACGATATTTAAAGCTTTATTATCCATAAAACTAACACAATTTCGGAAATCAGCACAGGTATTCATATCTTTATTTTGATCTTTTATTTTACAATGCGATTTCCTCTGAATTTATACTTACAATAAAATTCAAATCCAGGAATATTTTATTCTGGCAGAACGCTTCGATTGGTGACATAATCTAAATTCAAATCCAGGAATATCATATTCTGGAAAGCGCTTCGATTGGCGACATAATTCAATCTCAATACCCAAAGAGGTACATGTCATATTAGAATTTGAATAAATTCAAAACTTTTAATAAGGAAGGAATGTCTAACTTATGGTAATCATTTTCACAGTACGTTCGGGACCAACCCTGTATCTTACCTCTGGCCCGGGTTTGTTTCGTATAAGTGGGATCTCGAATTATATGTATTGAGGTATATACACTTCAATCCATTGTACTTCTGAAACAATATGATTAACCTAAATTTTTTTTAAATATTATATTTTGTACAGGAACAATATTCAGAGCACAAAAGTAAGTCAAGCCTCAAAAACAAAACAGGATCGGGACACAAAGCTAGAATATTTAAAAATGAAGCTACAAATGCTAAAAGCCAACAACAAATACAACTACACTTTGGGATTGGATTGACGGAGTGGTTGAGGAGGAACATCCGGAACAGAAGCACGACCACTCACCACAGAAGGATCGGCCTGAGCCCGCTCCAAAGCAGAATTAAAAGACATTGCAATTTTAGCTTTGGCATCTTGTCTTACCCAGACAACATAAGCATGGCAGTAGTCAATTTCTGCTTGAAGATCTTTAATTTTTTCCTGATTTTTATCAACCTTCTCCTTTTCATCATTCAATTCTTTTAATAGTTCATCAGCTCTTGATTGTACTTTTATCATTTCATCACCTTGAATGTTGAGTTGAGATTGTAAATCCCGAAGCTTAATCGTACTCAAAGCTACATTTTTCTCTGAAGTCTTCAGCTCTTCAGTAATGTTTGCTATTGTATTATTTGCAATGTTAAGTTCAGCTCCCGCTATTGTTGCTCGGCCATTAGCTTCATTCATCTTCTTTTCTAGCACTAAAAATCAGAGTGAATGTTAGCTAAACCATATAATACCATCAATAAAATCACCATATAACTCAACATATACCTCTAACTACAGATTTAAATTCTGCTTCTTTAAGGGTTAAAGTTTTCAGAACTTCTTGATACTTGGATTCCGCTCTATTACGTCTCCAGGTATTCAATTCAATACTATCGGACAACTGTGTTAATTTCTTCTTAACCAGTTCCATGTCCAAATTGACTTCTCTTGCATGATTGTTCAATTGAATCATCCTACGCTGGAATCTAAACAGAGGTTCCAAGTCTCCTTCTGATCCCATAATTGAAGGGTAGATTTTTTTTAAAAATAAAAATAAAAAAATACACGAAGTACTGGAACGAACTATAGGATCGCACCAAGTACTGGAACGAACTATAGGATCGCACCAAGTACTGGAACGAACCATAAGATCGTACCCAATATAGGTAGATGCTGGAACGATAGTACGAATCCAGGATAAAATATGAATTGAGAAGTAAGGACAAACCTTGATTCTGATCTTGAAGCTTTTTATTTTGATCCTAAAAAATTTTCAGCTGTCGATGTTGCTGTTGTTGTTGTTCTTGTTGTTGTTGAAGCTGTTGCTGAAGATTATTGTTTTGTTGCCTGAGATTTTCAATTTCTTGCTGCAAACTCTCGTTCCCACTCTTTGCCTTTGATGTCTCGTTCTTGAGCATCAGTTCCATCATTACGGCTCGAGCTTTATAAAACTTATACGCTGCAAACGTACAATCGTTACCGGCCTTAAGTTGAGCGAGAACTTGCTAAGGAAACGAGTATGATGAGCCTTCTGCCATGGTCAGAATCTCACTCAAAGAAGAAGGAAGATTGAGCGGGTATGGCTGATCGAAAAAATCGCCTTCGAACCAAGCATCCCGAGCGCTATCTTTTGAAGCCGCACCAATTGAAGCCCGAAGCCTAGCCATGGAGGCATTATCGGACTTCGATGCATCGTGCTGAATGGAGGTATTTAAAAACCCTTTGGATACAAACCATTCAAAGGCTTCATCTTCTCTACCCGCAAGAGTAATTCCCTCATCTTCCTCATTGAAATACCATTGAATGGGAGGATCAACATTGGGCATTTCATCATTGCTATCATGAGAGGGAGTGGCAGGACGAGCTGATGTCCCGATAGGGGCACTTGATGTGTGAATGATATCAGAAGTATTCACATCCCCAGTAGGGCGCGGAGCATCAGGAACGATTGAAGTGGGAACACTAGGGGTCGTACTTTCAGCATTTGATACTTCAGAAATTTCATTTCTTTGCTCTTCCACAACAATATTCTCATTTTCAGCATTTTCTTCAATAGCAGCAGCCTCGATCAATTTTACTACATTATCTTCCTCAACAGCAACATCGTCTGCTTCCTCTTGAGGCAACCCAGAGAAAACTGTTAGTGTACCACCGCAAGGGGCGGCGTGCATTATTTCAAAGCTAAAGGGAAGCGGAGAAAAAGTGTCGAACATATTTGAGGGAGCAGTAGTGTCTGGAACAGCTTAAAAAATAGATGAGGGTACGGAAGGCTGATTTGAAGGAAGAATAGGTTCTCCCACGCTAACGGGAACAGCGTTGATAATAACATGCTGTCCCGATACATCTGTTTGGACCGAACCTTCAGCAGTAGTTATAGGAATAGAACCACTGCACCCCTCAATTGTATTATCTCTAATTTCCCCTTCTTCTGTTTCGGAAGGGTACGATGGTCTTCTCATTTTTCTCTTTTTCTTTGTTTCTTCAGGAAAAATTAACTTACGTTTTCCTTTACCTTCAATTACTTCCTCTTCTTGCACTCTTTGTCTCCCCTCAACAATTTGAATACCAAGACTTCGACGTGGAGGAGGAGGAGGGACATCAGCGACAAGATCAGAATCAGGTTCAATCTGAAACACAGACATTTGTCTCATAAGAAATAATTTAACAACAATTCATAACAGTGTTGAAATAAAGAGTAACACAAACCTTATAATCGAACTTGTAGTCCTCAAAATTTAACCGCCAAGGGCAGTAGCTTGGGAATCGATTTCGAATCACTTGAATTTCATTGGCAGGAATATTACCATAAATCCAAGGACCTTCAATTACGATTGGAGTGCGATACCACTTATAGTCATGATCCTGACGAATTCTTTCCTTTGTGGGAAAATCAAGCTTGGTTTTGGGAACATATTTGATTTTGGGATCATCAATTTCATGTAACAAGGAAAATCCCGAATGACTTTTACGAGCGGGACTGACACTCCACTTCACATAATTCTTCTTTGAGATGCAATCTCCATATGTGGCATGAAAATTCTCAACAGTATAACCTCTACGTTCTGAAAAATCTGGTACGTAGCAAGAAAGATTAGTCCGCCCTTCACTTCGAAGATAACATTCGTCAAGAATCCGCCACCAATTTCCATTATATTGAGTAATGGATCGGGCCAGTCCATGAGGAGAATTACCTCGAGTTGCAAGGACCTCAAATTGAAAAGGATTCTCTTCTTCGTATAAAGGAATACGAAGTCCGGCCTCTAAAGCAGCAGCAGAAATTAATAAAGGGACTGGGCGAATAGTTAAACTTCTGCATCGCACTTAAAGTTAACACATTGGAATTTGGATCAAAAAATGAGACTTTAAAGTCCTGAATATCATGTCTTATCTTAAAATCTTCAATATCCATTGTTCGATAGCTACAAGATGCTTGAGAACGTTTATTTCTAGAAGTGGGGTTAACATTTGCAGTAGCCTCAGGAACAGGGTTACGAGCAGGCCGAGGCACGGCGTATCTAGAGGAAGAAATTCTAGCAGGTCTTCCAGATTCTTGATGGTCACCAGTAGCATTGGGATTCCTAGACGATATGATGTTTTACCTGAAAAGAAAGTTTTTAAGGATCAATTCAATCAAATCTGTGAAAAGAATCAATCATGATTAGACATTTAAAGTAAGATACTCAAAAGAAAATTTTTAACATACCTGAAGGGAAGAGATAAACAATTTATACTTCTAAAAAAAAATTAGATATAAACTGAAGGCAAGTTAAAAGAAACTACACTTTTAATATGTTGCTTATAATGGTGTTCAAACTTCAAACACTTTGTTTTATAAATATAAAAATAAAAAAACAAAAAATTAATTTAATTTTGGATGATAAAGTATAATAGCAAAACATTTAATACGATAAAAATAACATTGTACATTATCGACGTGCAACACGCGTACTCACTAGTTGTCTAGATTAATTAAATTAGTTGATTAAGCTTATTTTTTAAATTGCTTTCTGTTTAATGTTTCGTATCATTAACTTCATCATTAGCATTTGCGATTCAACCTTTTTCTTTTGACGCTCGAGTACTTGCTTTAATCTTAAACCCAGCCGAGTTTGCACCTCCGCTTGCAATAGTAGTGTATCCATAGGACAACTAATGATCTTAGTCTACAAACGAGTTGTCTCAGTGTCTAAGTGGATTTGAACTTCACTGTATTGATTTCAGTAATTGACCATTGAGCCCCTATGGTGAAATGTCAGGGACAAAAACGTTGTGTATCTAGTTAGCGATGACATATCTAGTTAGTGATGACGTGGCAAGCGAGAAAAGAGGAGATTTTTTAGGGTTTAATTCGATTTGCATCGAAATGGAGAGGCTTAAATCTCCTCAATTTTAGCCAATATCAACATCAAATCAAAGCTTTAGTGTAGTAAAATCTTTGAACAACTTTGAAATAAGTGTTAGGAAATAAAATAGAAGCGACACATGTAAGACGATGAAGAAAGAAACAGTGAAATTAAGAAGGACGAGAAGCACACAATCAAAGCCATATTAAAGTAGCGAAATGGGACAGAAGTGACAGGCTGAGTAAATCTCTGCACGATTGACACGTACGATCGGGAAAGTAATATCACACTGATCGAAACAGACGGCATTAAATACATATAGAACGGAAAAGGAAGAATAATGATGAGCATGGAGCGGGACAGTAAGGTAATAATTACTTTACTGACACATATGATCGGGACGAAGTTGATATTCAAGGAGCGAAGAGCACGTGTAAACCATGCAAAGAGCGCACCAAAGATTTCAAGGAATGAAGAGCACGTGTAAATCATGCAAAGAGCGCACCAAAGAGAAAACATGACCTGTCAATCTTATAAGCATCCCGATCCTAATATAATAAGAAGAACGATGGTTGCTATCGGGATAAATGGGACCCGCTACTATAACTATAAATAGAAGAGAACATTCAACGAAGAAGGGGTCGGAAAAATTGAGAAGGAAAAGGGAGAAAGGAAGATTAAGAAGAGCAGAAGGAAAAAGATTATTTGGTATGGACTGTGGATGATTAAATCCTAAAGATAGAACATTCATGATAAACTTTCTTGCTTTAAATAGAAGATGTATTTGGAATTGTAGTTTTGATCAGGTTTATGATCTGTAAATGATTGGATTGTTAAAATGTTTATCAAATCATTATTCTTAAAGATGATTCTATGTATCAGCTCATTTATTAAAATCTTATGTTGATTATACAATCTTCAAATCGTTGGTTGTTAATGTCAATGGAAAAATTGACATAAACAATTTGGCGCTAGAAACAGGGACTGGGTTAAAGGATTTATCCTACCTGTTCTTTAAAAATGAATTTGATGTTGTATTAAAAACGGAAATGGTATTCTAGTTGAAAAACAGAGATTTTTACGATTAATTGCGTATGTTTAAATGTTTGGTCATAAAACATATTTTTAGAAGATGATAAATCTAGTTTCTGTCACTTTATTCTTTTTCTTTAAGTAATCTGTTGTAAGAATATTTCGCTAACTTTTAAAAGGTTATTAGAAATCAAGTGGAGATGTAAATTACCAGCAAATCCAGAAGCAAAATGTCTCAGGCAGACTCTGCGAATCAAGACAGTAATGATGGACAAACTTTCAGACAAAGGGAGACTGAGAGTGATTCAGGGCAACAACAGAGTAATGTGGGAAATCATTCACCAATTCAAGACCTAACGCCAAATGCCTTATCACAAAATCAGTTCTCACATCACGAGAACTCAGGAAATAATGTTAATTATCTTCAAAATCTGATACGGGAAATGGATGAAATAAGGAGAGAACAAAGGATAAATCAGGGTAGAATTGAATTGTTAACCAGAGAAAATCAAGTTTTAAAAGATGCAATTCGACGTGATCAGAGGCAGGCTGCGACAAGATCACGAAGTCCAGAAGTAATTTCTGAAAGACGAGCACCCAGAAATGAAAGAGAAAATCAGGATAAGAGGATGGTGTTAGCAGGATCATCATCACGAGCCAGAAGGAAGAGAGAAAATCAGGAAATCCAACGTACACAATGGCAAAAATGTATTGAAGTCATGGAACAAATGAAGAAGGAAATAAGAGGACTGAAAAATAAAGAAGGAGGAAGAATAGAAGAAGTGCTAAAAGAGGCTAGGCGTACACCGCTGGCTCAACGATTAACAAATGTTCCACTACCAAGAGAGTACAACATCCCTGTATTTGAATGTTACGATGGAACGAAGGATCCAACCTCGCATTTAAAATATTATAATCGAGGGATGTCACGGTGGGACGGTCATGAAGCAATCATGTGCCGTTGTTTTCCCTTAAGTTTAACAGGTTCAGCATTATTGTGGTATGATAGATTGCCTGAAAGTTCCATTGAGTGTTATTCACAATTAGTGAGGAAATTTCTTGAAGCATACATGTACAATAAACCCGTTGATTCGGGGATAGATAGATTATACTCCCTTACATCATGGCCCGAAGAAACCATAAGATCATATACAGCTCGATGGCATACAGTGTGTCAAGCGATTGGAGATGTTGACTCAAGCACTGCGATAAATCATTACAAATGGGGAATCGCTGAACGGAGATGTCAGCTTTTTATTGAAATTCATCGTAATAATCCCAAGACTGAGGGGAAACTCAG
This sequence comes from Papaver californicum, assembly GCA_023531435.1. Lineage (NCBI taxonomy): Eukaryota > Viridiplantae > Streptophyta > Magnoliopsida > Ranunculales > Papaveraceae > Papaver > Papaver californicum. The sequence continues at coordinate 2,917 of JAJJMC010006048.1, read as the reverse complement.
ATAAATAATAGAAACATGTGCAAGATTGCAAGATGTCCAAGAACAAGATCCAAGAAGCAATTCACGAAATCAGGAAAACATGAAAAGGACAAATTCAATTGACGTGTCAATAGAGAAGAAAAAGGAATTTCCTCATAAATCAGAGTCAAAGGAATCGAAGCGCCCACGACAAGGGGACAATAAGGCATTTATGCAACGATTTCAAGAAAGAGTGTTTACAAAGCTAAATATCTTATACACCGACTTATTTGATATCATAAAAACTAAACCAGATTTTCAATGACCATCTTCAAAAGGCAATCAACCTGAGTTTACACAATGATCAAAAAATTATTGTGGTTACCACTGTTTTAAAGGTCATGCAACAGAAAACTGTAGGAATTTCATTATCCTGGTACAGAAAATGATAGACGCGGGAGAGTTAAAAGAATATATTCAAAGGACCGAACCAGTAGCTAGACCCGATAAAGGCAAAGCAGTGCATATTCCGTATAATGAACGCACCATTAATGTGATATCATACTCAGAAAAAAGAGATACTGACGTAAATACTGCAATCAATAAAAATTTATGTAAAAGGATTCGAAATCATGAAACTTTTAAGGTATCGGGAAGAATAGCAGAGGCATGGAAAGATTGGATGGCATCCCCTCTAACTTTTTCAGCACGGGAAGTAAATCAGGAAATTGAGATGCACAATGATCCATTAGTCCTTACGTTACCCATGGCAGGATGGAATGTTAGAAAAATCCTTATGGACTGGGGCATCTCGTTGAATGTTTTATTTCATAGTTCATTTCACAAAATGGCATTTACAAAAGATCAATTACTCCCATCCCGATATATGATTTATGGATTCAATGGAATGGCCTCAAGACCAGAAGGAGATATAGACTTGCAAGTATCAGTTGGACCAATCAACATTCTAACAAGATTCAGTGTTGTAGATGCTCCATCTCCGTATAATGCAATCATTGGGGGATGCTGGGTACATCAGCTAAAAGGTGTAATTTCCACTTATCACCAATATTTACGATTTCCAACACCACAAGGCGAAATGGAGATCAAAGGGGATCAAGATGATGCAAAGTTTTGTATAATGGCCGAGGTAAGAATGCATGAAGAACAGGAACAACAACAACAACAAAGGAAGAAAAACCGTAGGACCGAAGAAAAGGAAAATGAAATTAATCAATACTTGAGAAGGAACATTGAACAAAAGTCAGCAAATGAATTAGGAGAAAGCAGCAAGAGTCAAGGAAATTCAACAAATCAGCAACTTGAAGGACTCCCATAGCAATTAAAGGGAATTCCAACTCCAATCGGGAATCCAAAACCAACTTTCACTTCTATAGAAGAAACTAAAATTGTAAATATTTGGAACTTTAGAATGGCCCAAGAGAGTACAGATTGGAACTTTGATGAAAGAAGATGTGGAGCAAAGTTTAATCAAATTACTTCGTGATTTTGTAGATATATTTGCATGGAAAATGGAGGATATGCCCGGGATAGATCCGAATATTGTACAGCATGAATTACGAATACGACCTGATGCTACACCATTTCGTCAACGGATACGCAAGGTTGCATCGGAATATCACGATCCAGTTGAAAAGGAATTAGCAAAGCTTCTAAGTGCAGGATTCATTCGAGAAGTGCGATATCCAACATGGATTTCTAACATGGTGATCGTTCCGAAAAAGAACGGTGGAGTCAGAATTTGCATAGACTTTACCAATTTAAACAAAGCTTGCCCAAAAGATAGCTATCCACTTCCTAATATTGATCAATTGGTGGACGCTGTAGAAGGTCATGCAGCATTATCTTTTATGGATGGACAATCGGGATATAATCAAATCGCACTTGCAGAAGCTGATCAGGAGCACACTGCGTTCTTTACTCCTCGGGGGCTGTATTGCTATACTAGGATGCCGTTTGGATTAAGGAATGCTGGAGCAACATATCAGCGTTTGGTTGATGCAATTTTCAAACCATGGATCGGACAAATATTAGAAGTTTATGTCGATGATATGTTGGTGAAAAGCAAATTATCAATTAACCATTTAAAAGACCTCGCTGAAATTTTTGGTGCGTTACGAAAGTACAAGATGAAGATTAACCCGGAGAAATGCACTTTTGGCGTTTCATCGGGGCGTTTCTTGGGTTATTTGGTTACAAAAAATGGAATAGAAGTTGATCCAGCTAAGATCCAAGCGATCAAAGATATGCCATCACCCAGCAGTATTAAAAGTGTACAGAAGTTAAACGGATGTCTAGCTGCTTTAAACAGATTTATTGCCAGATCATCAGAACGGTGCAAACCATTCTTTGAAATACTCAAGAAGAAAAATAAATTTGAATGGAACGATCAATGTGAACAAGCATTCCAAAGCATAAAGAAGCATCTAGCCACTTTGCCAGCATTACAGAAACCGGAACCTGAAGAGATATTAACTTTGTATATATCAGCAACAGAAGATGCAATCAGTGCAGTGATGGTGCGCACCAATGAAAAAATAGAAAAACCAATATATTATATCAGCAAAACCCTTAATTCGGCCGAAAGAAATTATACTAGGATCGAACAATTCATCTTGTCATTAGTCTTTGCCACACAAAAGTTACGTACTTATTTTCTCATTCATTATATTCGTGTCCCGAGCAAGGCACCGTTACAATCAGTATTGAAAAATACGGGAAAAGTGGGAAGAATCGCTAAATGGAATGCCCAGCTAGAACAATTCAATATCATTTATGAGATGCAAACCGCACAAAAATCTCAAGTTTTAGCTGATTTCCTTGCAGACTTCCCAATTGAAGAAGAATATGAAATTCAAGGTCTGATCATTTAAAAAAAAATAAAAAAAAATTTAACAATTTATTGTATTTATGATTAAAGGACTACCTGGATGCGAGG
>JAJJMC010006047.1:0-11578 GCA_023531435.1 Papaver californicum | reverse complement strand
ACTTGATCTTCTTCCACGTGTCATGCTTCTTTAATTTACTAACAATTTGCCCCCTTCTTCTCTTTTTTACAAAATCATCCAACGGTCGATCCGAGATTTTGAAAAATAGAGAAGGACTTGTCATTTTTAACTTTTCAGTTTCTTTTCTGCACGTTATCCGAGTTTTCTGCTGGCATTAACACTTTTCTTTTCTGCACGTTATGTCAGTTACACTTTTTCCAATGAAATCAAATCTTTTCCGATTATTTTGTTCTCCCATCTTGTGGCGGTTACTATTCTTCTTCTTTAAATATCCTGTAACTTTCTGTTGTCTCTTTTTTCTTTTTTAGTTATTGCACTTTGTCTTCCTTAAACTTTTCAAATCTTCCCACTACTCAGGAGCTCTGTTCTCGTTAATTGGTTTCTTCTCTACTTCAATTTGACCATTGTTAACTTCTTTTCTTCATGTAAGTAATTTTATTTTTCTTGATTCAAAATTTTCTTTTCATGGCTGAGGGTTTATCGGTGTAGTAAAAAGATTGTGATTCTCAGGTTATGTATGAATGAAAAGGCCCTTTTTTACACTGTAATTATTGCTAGGTAATTTCTTCATATATTAATTTTTTCTTTCTTTTGTTTCTTTTTGCTCAGATCTTCAATATGTCTCCAAGAAAATCTGATGCTGCCAGCAATCAAGGTGAAAACAGGAGATCAAGTAGGTCTTCTTCATCTCGATATGCTGTTTCTCGTCGAGATTTATCTCTTGCTACTCCTTCTCCTGCTGTACCTCGTACCGTACGGGATTCTTCTCCCGATGTCCCTAATGTTGCCCCCAAGAGTAAGCGATCAATGTCATCTTATAGCTATCGATCTATGGATATTGAAGAATTTAAAAGAAGACATAATCTTCAAGGATTTAAGGTTTCTTTTGTTGATTGTGCTTCCGATATGATGACCTACGATTTGATGAGAAAATTTCAATATAGCCATCATAGATTATTAATTTCTGTTGGTGCCTTGGAAGCTGGTCTTCATCTCCCTCTGTATGAAAAGAACAACCCTTTCCAGTTCAGAGTTCTTGCTACTCGCAGCAGGGCTCCACATACTCAACTTCGATCTATCACACAGTATAATGGCAATTGGTGGCGAATTCTCGATGAATGCACCCTTCGCAGTGAGGGTCGTACCCGTCTTACCTGTTATGTTCCCGATCTTTCAGAACGTGTTCATTATACGCCTGAGAATTTCCAAAATACTTATGGTGATGGTATTACTGTTAAAAATTATGTTAAATGGAGTGTGAGTCCTGTTCGCAAATGCTCCCAAGGGTTTCCTCTACTTCGAGAAGTTGATGACCCCAGAATCAAGGTAGCTCCATATACCAATGCTGACTTTCCTTCGAACGAGAGAATTCGTCGAGAACATGATTATAAATGGTATCGCACCCCTATTCTGATCGAGGGACTTTGGGTATACGGTGACATTCCTACTAGTGAAATTCAGCATCTTCGCAATTGTTTCCCGAACTATTGCCCCTGGAAATTGAACTTTGATGATTATAAATTTGACTTCAAGGTTCGAAATTCTTAATTGATATCATTCTTTTTAGATATAGTGTATCGATCTTTAATGTCTTCTTTAAATGTTTTTACTTTTTTTTAATTCCAGGTCGATCCTTCTTTGGACATCGGAATCCCCCTTCCTCCACCTGATCGCGGTATTAAAATCGTCGAGAATAGACAGATCGTCGAGAATGAACAAACGATCGAACCCGCAGTTGAGGGTAAAGGAAAACGAAAATTAATTCTCACAGCAGAGAAGAAGCAGAAAAAGCCCAGAACTCTTGAACTCTCAACTGAGGTTGTAGGAGAGACGGCTTCAAGTTTGAATAAGGGAGAAGAAAGCTCGATTGTTGCTCTTCCATTGGATCAGTCTGATCCTATCGATGTTATTCCAGTTTCCTCGATGCCAGCAGAAATTGTGGTATCGGAACGATCCGATCCTACTGTTGCACCTCCTCTGGTATTTCATCCAATTTTTATAACATCGTTTCTCCACTACCTTTTGATTTCGTGCTTGATTCCCCTGTACCTGATAATGGTGCATTGGAAACTTTTTCTGGTCTTCCTCAAGAAGAGGGAGATGATATTGTTATTGATGAAGATATTGTTGATGTAGTGAATGAAATAACTCATGTTGAAAAAGAGATTTCGTCGGAAAAAGATAATGCTGAAATAAATCCGATTGATGACGTGGAGAATATGAATGTTGGAGCCAACACCCCTGTTGTTGAAGAAATGAATGTTATTGATCGTACTGAAAAAGAAACCTCTCCTCCTTCTAATATGATCGTTCCTGGTGTTTCGATCCCTTCTGAAGTCGAAGGGACTATTGGAGTAATTCTAGAATCGATCGCGCCTTCCGATGATTTGGTTCGATCTACTTCTGTTGCTGTTGAGGTCGATACTACAATTCCAAGTGTCGACCCTTCTACTCTGAAGTCTGTTTCCGATCAAATCTCCCGTGAAGGTTTTAATTTAGTTGGTGATGAAGAAGAAGCCTACAAATGGTTTCTTTCTCAGGGACTTTGGAATGTTTCAGCAGATCCTGAGAGTATCAAATCTGATTCTGGCTTCATGTCTCGATTCCGGAATTCACTTAGTGCGATTCCTTTGGATGAAACTCTGGATGCATGGTCTAAGAGTGATATTCTCGATCAAATATCTCCTGTGAAGCCTCCTCCTACCTTTAATGAAATTTTGAATGTTTCCGATAGTTCGTTATATTCACTTCCACAACAAGCTTTAGCCCAACTTCAATATGGTAATGATTGTCTATTTAGCGGTTATAAATTTTATAAGGCTCGAGCTACCATGATGGGATTAATATTTAAGAAAGAATCAGTGGATATGAAGGAAAAGAATGCTTCCTTACAACAAGCGAATGATGAATTGCAGCAGCAAAATAATTTTCTTCAACAATAACTTCAACAACTTCAACAACTTCATCATCAACATAATGATCAATATCAACAACAACAAGAACGTCTCCAAACTATTGAAGGTCATAATCAAGATCTTCAGAATCAAAATCAAGGTTTATTTTTCATTCCTTTTCAATTACTATTTTATTTACTTGATTTATATGAAACATTTAAATTTTATACTAGGTTCAGTGGAAAATATGGAGACCCTATTTAGGTTCGACCGTAGAATGGTACAATTGAATAATCATGCAAGGGAAATCTTCAAAGAGATGAATGTGGTTAAAGAAAAACTGACTCAATTGAACGATAGTTTTGATTTAACCACTTGGAGGCGTAATAAAGCAGAATCAAAATATCGAGAAGTTGTAAAATTGCTAACTCAAAAAGAATTAGAGTTTAAATCTTTTGTCAGAGGTACATTTTTGGTTTACCTAATTTTATAGTTCTTGATATCATAAAATTTGTCTAATATTTTCCTGTATTTTCAGAATTGGAGAAAAAATTTAATGAAGCTAAGGATCGAGCAATACAAGTAGAAACTGAGCTTAATACAGCGAAAGATTCAGTGAAGAACATCACACAAGAGTTAAAGACTTCTGAACATAATGTGTCGCTTAGCGCCCTAAAAATTCAGAGTTTACATGCTCAACTATCTACTGAACTTTCCAAAATTAATGCTCGTGAACAAGAGATTGACTCATTAGTCGCAGAACTAAATGAAGAGAAAAATCAAAGATCGCGTCTTAGTGCTCAAATAGAAACAAATCAGCAAAAGATCGAAGAGCTTTACAAAGAAATCAACTTTGGGCGTGATTTTGTTCAATGGGTCAGGCAGGATGCTAAAGCGAAAATTGCAAAGTCCTTCAATACTGCTTTAGATCGTGCACAATCCGATCCTTCAGTACTTAGCAAGCGCGCTTCTGTGCCTGTAATTCCTCCTCCACCATCTCGATCCGGTCTTCCCGATATCTGATTATGTCCTTTGTAATTTCATTTACTGTTAACTCCACTATCTTGTACTTTGTTTATCTTTCATTGATTTTCTTTTGCATCCTTTTGATATGCCTTTAATGTTGTTTCCTGCACAAGAAAATATGATTAAGTAATTCTTTTGGCTATCATATAATTTTCCGAGTACCATAAATTGAAGTACTTTTTACCTCAAATCATGTTGTTCGAGATCCCACACATACGAAACAAACCCGGGCCAGGGGTAAGATACAGGGTTGGTCCCGAACTGTACTTTAAAAATTGATAAACCAATAATTAGGAACCCCTTCTTGATTAAGAATTTCATTGTTAGCGAAACTCTATAAGGAAGTTTACCTTTTGACTTTGATTATGTCGTCAATCGCAACGATATCCAGAATATGATGTTCCTGGAATAATTTTGAGCGCTCAAAGTATTATGAAATTCCGGGATTAATGGAATTATAATATTCTCCTAGGTACGATGTTCCTGGAGTGATTAAATTATAAAAGAAATTACTGAATTTATTGTCTATGTACCTGCTTTTTGTGTTAACATTGCATTGTTATTTACGGATAGTAAAGCTTTAAATATTGTGCATTCCACGGGTGCTGTAAAATTTCTCCTTGCAAATTCTGAAGATAGTACGATCCTTGGCCTGCTGACGCTTGAATCACGTATGGACCATCCCATGTTGGTGCGAATTTTCCTGCACTCTTGTCCCTTCGGTATTCTGTTATTTGTCGGAGAACATATTGACCTTGGACAAAATTTCGGGATTTTACACGTTTATGGTATTCTCGAGCTAATCCCCTTTGATAATTTTCCATCTTTTGGAGTGCCACCTCTCTTTTTTCTTCCAAGTCATCCAATTTTTGTAACATGAGATCTGAATTAAGGTTTTTCTCCCATGCTTCTGTTCTGGTTGTAGGCAAAATAACCTCTGTTGGTATTACAGCTTCTGTTCCATAAGTAAGAAGGTAAGGTGATTCTCCGGTTGAAGTTTTTCTTGTGGTTCTATATGCCCATAATGTGTTATGTAATTGTTCGCACCATTTATTATAATATCCATCCAATGTTTTCTTCAGATTTGTTGCGATTGTTTTATTCGTGGATTCTGCTTGCCCATTGCTTTGTGAGTAAAAAGGTGTAGACTTATGTTTTTGAATTATATGTTTCAAATAACATATCGATATTCTTCCCTTGGAATTGTTTTCCATTATCAGAGACTATCGCTGCTGGAATCCCAAACCTACAAATGATATTCTCAAATAGAAATGTAAAAACATCAGTGTCTCTGATTCGCGCTAGTGCTTTTGCTTCTACCCACTTGGTGAAATAATCAGTGGCCACAATTAAGTATTTTCTTTTCTTTGTGCCTTCAGCTAATGGTCCGACTATATCAACTCCCCATTTCGCAAATGGCCATGGACTAAGTATTGAATTTAATTCCGTAGCTGGTGCTTTGATTTTCTTAACAAATCGTTGACATTCTTCACCTTCGAACCATTTCTTCCGAATCTTTCAACATGGAAATCCAATAATAACCCTGCATTTTGGCTTTTAACGCTAGCGATCGTCTTCCACTATGGTTTCCTGCATCTCCATAATGTATTTCTTTGAGAATTCGTAATCCTTCTTTTTGTGATAAACATCGAAATAATGGTCCAAGAAAAGAATGTCGATAAAGAATTCCATCTCTAAGTTGGTAACTGTTTGACTTAAGTTGAATTTTCTTTGCTTCTTTAGAATCTGTTGGTAACACTTTATTTTGTAAATATTGATGTATCGGGGCTCTCCAATTGGGCTCACTTGGTTGATCATTTTCTTGTTGCGATGTAGATGTGGCACTTTGTATGGCTGAGTCATCGATACCATCTTCCTCTATGTTATTTAATACTTGTGCTCTTATGGATGGCTCGTATATTCTCCCAATTTTTAGCGCTTTAGTATTTGGGTCATTTATCATGGACGAGATATACGCCAGTGCATCTGCATGTCGATTCTTTTCACGAGACAAATGTCGAAAAATAATATTTGGAATACAAACTGTTAAACTTTGTACAAGATTTTTGTATCGTTCCAAGTCCTCATCGACCGTTTGATATTTTAACTAGATCTGTCTAATCACCAGCTGCGAGTCACTTGTGAGTATTGCATCACTTATTCCTAGTTCAATAATGAGTTTGAGAGCATGAACTACTGCTTCATATTCTACTATGTTATTTGTATGCTCTTCGAACTCAAGTCGAAATGAGTGTACCATACGTTCTCCCTTTGGTGCTGTAATCACGATACCTATTCCTGCCCCTTCTTTATTTCGCGACCCATCAACAAAAACCTCCCATCGTTGTGAACTATTTGAATCTAGAATATCTACTGGTTCTTCTTCTTCACACCCCGGAAGTCCTTGAATTTCATACTCTTCCTCGATTGGAAAATCTGCCAAAAAATCAGCTAGAATTTGGGATTTCTGCGCAGTTTGTATCTCATAAACAATGTTGTATTGTTCTAGCTGAGCGTTCCATTTTGCTATTCTTCCTACCTTCCCTGTATTCTTTAAAACTGATTCCAATGGTGCTTTGGTTAATATACGAACATAATGAGTAAGAAAATAAGTGCGTAACTTCTGAGTAGCAAATACTACTGACAAAATTAATTGTTCAATCTTGGTATAATTTCTTTCTGCTGAATTCAGAGTCTTACTGATGTAATATATTGGTTTCTCAATCTTATCATTCGTTCGCACCATTACTCCACTAATTGCATTTTCTGTTGCCGCTATGTACAAAGTTAACATTTCTTCTGGTTCCGGTTTTTGTAATGCTGGCAACGTGGCAAGATGTAATTTTATACTTTGAAATGCTTGCTCACAACGATCGTTCCATTCAAATTTATTTTTCTTCTTAAGTACATCAAAAAAGGGTTTACATCGTTCTGATGATCTTGCAATAAATCTACTCAATGCAGCCAAACACCCATTTAACTTCTGTACACTTTTTATACTGTTTGGTGATGGCATATCTGTTATTGCTTGTATCTTTGCTGGATCAACTTGAATTCCATCTTTTGTAACCAGATATCCCAAAAATCGCCCTGATGTAACACCAAAAATACACTTCTCTGGATTTATTTTCATCTTATACTTCCGTAGTGTACCAAAAATTTCAGCCAGGTTCCGTAAATGATCACCAGATAACTTACTTTTTACTAACATGTCATCCATATAAACTTCCAAATTTTTTCCGATCCATGGTTTGAATATTGCATCCACTAGGCGTTGATATGTCGTTCCTGCATTCCGTAGTCCGAATGGCATTCTGGTGTAACAATACAATCCTCGCGGGGTAAAGAACGATGTGTGTTCCTGATCTGCTTCTGCTAATGCTATCTGGTTATACCCAGATTGTCCATCCATGAATGATAACATCTCATGTCCTTCAACAGCATCTACTAACTGATCAATGTTTGGGAGTGGATAACTATCTTTTGGACATGCTTTATTTAGATTGGTAAAATCTATACAAATTCTTACTCCACCGTTCTTTTTCGGGACAATTACCATATTAGAAATCCATGTGGGGTATCGTACTTCTCGAATGAACCCTGCACCTAAAAGCTTTGTTAACTCTTTTTCCACTGGTTCATGATATTCTGGTGCAACCTTTCGTATCCGTTGGCGAAAAGGAATTGCATCAGGATGTATTTTTAACTCATGCTGGACGATGTTGGGGTCAATCCCTGGCATGTCTTCCATTTTCCAAGCGAACACATCTATATATTCACAAAGCAATTTAACTATCTGTTGTTCCAAATCTGTTTTTATTAATGTCCCAATTCGCACTTGCTTGGGGCATTCTGCAGTGCCAATATTTATGACTTTTGTTTCCTCTACTGGGGTGAAGACTGGTTTTGGAATCCCAATTGGAGTTGGGGTTTCCTTTAATTGCTACATCGTCCCTTTTTGTTGCTGGTCTTCCATATTTTCTCGATTTTTGCTATTCTCTCCTTTTTCACTTTCTGTTTTATTTTTTGCATTTTTTTCTAAGTATTGGTTTATTTCTTCTTCTTTTGCTTTAATTCTTTGTTCTTTTTTCTTTTTATATTGTAAATGCTCCCGTTCCTCATTTATTCTGGTTTCTGCCATTATACAAAGCTTAGCATCTTCTTGATCACCCTTTATCTCCATCTCTCCTCGTGGTGTTGGAAATCGTAGATATTGATGATAAGTTGATATTACACCCTTTAATTGATGAACCCATCGTCTTCCAATTATAGCATTGTACGGGGAAGGTGCATCCACAACGCTAAATCTTGTCAGAATGTTGATCGGTCCGGCTGAAACTTCAAGATCAATATCCCCTTTTGGTTTAGAAGATATTTCATTAAATCCATAAATGACGAATCGTGAAGTGATGAGTTGATCTTCTTTGAAACCCATTTTACAAAATGTATTGTAGAACATCACATTTAATGAACTGCCCCCATCCAAGAGTATTTTCTTGACATTCCAACCAGATATCAATAATGTTAACACAAGAGGGTCATTATGCATTTCAATTTCTTGGTTTACTTCTTGTGCAGAAAATGTTAATGGATGTGCCATCCAATCTTCCCATAATTCTACTTGCCTTCCTTGAACTCTAAAGGCCTCAAGATTCCGAATTCTCTTGCACAATTTCTTGTTGATTGCTACATTCAAATCTGTATCACACTTTTCCACACACGAGATCATATTAATAGTTTGTTTGTTATATGGAATATGTATTGCTTTACCTTCATCATCTTTCTTTGTTGGTTCAATTTTTTGAATAAATTCCTTCAATTCTCCTGCATCAACCATTCTTTGTACCAATGCTATAAAATTTCTACAATTGTTTGTTGCATGCCCTTTATAACTGTGGTACTCACAATAGTCTTTTGAATGTTGCGTAAATTCCGGTTGATTTCCCTTTGTTATTGGCCATTGAAAGTCTGGTCGATTCTTCAAGATGTTAAATAACCTGAAATATGAAACATTAAGCTTGGTAAAAGTTCTTTCTCGAAATTGTTGAGCAAAGTTTTTTCCATTCCCTTGTCGAGGATGTTTTAATTCTTTTGATTCAACTTTTGGAAGACATTTCCTTTTCTGTTCTGGTAATTCTTCAACTGAATTTGTTCTCCTTGTATTTCCTTGATTTTCAGAATTAATTCTCGATCCTTGATCCTGTATATCTTGGAGTCTTGCACATGTTTCTATTATTTCTCTCAATTTGCCTTCAATTTTTGGATTATTTCGATGGATTTCAACAAAGAGCTGACTCTTCCGATCTACAATCCCCCATTTATAATGGTTTATAGCTGTCATTGGGTCTAAATCACCTATTGCTTGACATATTGAATGCCATCTAGTTGTATATGATCGGATCGATTCTTCTGGCCATGACATTAAAGAATAAAGTCTGTCCTCCCCTGAATCAATTGGTCTGTTATACATGTATGCCTCTAAAAATTTCCTGACCAATTGTGCATAATTATTGATAGAATTTTCCGGTAATCTGTCGTACCACAATAATGATGTTCCTGTTAAACTTGACAGAAAACATCTGCACATGATCGCTTCATGATCGTCCCATCGCGACATCACTCGGTTATAATACTTTAAGTGCGATGTTGGATCCTTGGTACCATCGTAACATTCGAACACTGGAATATTATATTCTCTTGGTAACGATACGCGCGTTAAATGTTGCGCTAACGGTGTTCGCTTTGCTTCTTTCAATACCTATTCTATCCTTCCCCCCTCTTTATTTTTTAATCCTTTAATTTCCTCCTTCATTTGTTCCATCGCTTCCAAACATGTTTCCCATTGGGTTCGTTGAAAGTCATTCTCCTGTTGTCTTCTTACTCGAGATGTTGATCCTACTAACACTATTCTTTGATCTGGATTACGTTGTTCATTTCTTGTTATTTGTCTATTCGACATTGCCTCTTGATTTCGTATTCTGGTCACAGTTGGTCTTTGCTCTCGCTGAATTACATCTTTTAAAACTTGATTTTCGGTTGCTAGTAACTCAATTCGATGGTCGCTTGCTCTTTGTTCCTTTCTTATTTCCTTTATTTCTTCTAATAGGTCCTGTATTTGTCGTGTCTTTCTTTGAGAACTCTCATGATCTGAAGAGAAATTCTGAACCACTGTATTTGACATTAATTCTTGACTTGGGGTATGATTTCCCTCATTACTTTGTTGTTGTCCTGAGTCACTCCCTTCCTCTTGTCTATATTTCAAGCTTTCATTACTATTTTGGTTCCCAGAATTTGCGTCTTGAGTCATATTTCTAGAATCTGTTGTTCCTTTAGTGTCTTTCGCCCCCTCGATTGCTTTCCTTCCTCGATATCTAAAAATATTTTCTAAAATTAGTCAAATGAACTCTTATTCACTAAATCATGAGAGATTCTAATTATTATTTTAACTGTAAATTCTTCATATCACAAGTCTAACTTTTCTGTCTTCATAAAATTTTTTGTTTCATATAAAACATTTTTCATGTTAATAAAGTATACTTATGTAAATAAACTTTACACTCATTTTTCGTATCTTGTAAAATTGAATTTCCCAATCTTTTTTAAATTCTTTCAAGCACATGCGCTCTTTTCTTACCAAAAATTTTTCTTTCCTGGATGATTTAGTTTCAACATTAAATCCCTTTTTCATTCATCAGGTAGGATAAATCCTTTAATCGTCCCTGTTTCTAGCGCCAAATTATTTATGCCAAAAAATCCTTTCGACTAAACAACCAATCAAATTCTTGGATACAATTTACATAACTAAGATCGAGTAATAAAGAAAAATCCTTTTATTCATTTCATAAAATCATTTATGAACAATACCATTCATCACCCAGGTTTTGCAATTTTTGGGTTTATAATCCTTACACTTTTCAATTTAAATACAGAAATCCTTACATAATACTACTATATTCCATAGATTCATACCTAAAAATATTTTCTCTCTCTTTCTCTCACTCTCCTCCTATCTCTTTTTTTCCGTCCTCCTCTTTGTTGTTTGATCTCTTCTATTTATAGATCTATTTTTCTGGGTCGCTCTTTATGCAACGTGTCATTTTCTATAGCCGGGTCATCGTTTCTGGATCAATTCTTCTTTGGGTCGATCCATCTTGTCTCGATGTATCTATCGTTCTTGTATTTTGTCTTTTACTTGGTGCGATCATATAGATGACAGATCACTCTTAATTACTTCCTGATTCGATGCTTTATATGTCCGACACGTGTTTCCTTATCTTCAAAGACTTCTGTAATCTCGATCATTAAAATAATAGAGTAATTATTACAATTTACTTTCTCGATCATAGAGTAATTATTACATTTTACTTTCTCGATCATAAAATAATATAGTAATGATAACTTTTTACTTTCCCGATCAGCTATCATTTAATGCTGTTTGTTTTATTCGATGCTGTTCAGCTTTCTCGATCTTATGTGTCATTCATGCAATTCATCGCTCAGATGTCAGGAAACGTCTCGTGTCTTTTTGAAATTTGATATCTTTAATAGTGATCCTGTGTTTCTCGTCTTTTTTAATCTGGTTGCTTCTTAACTTGATCTTCTTCCACGTGTCATGCTTCTTTAATTTACTAACAATT
>JAJJMC010006034.1:0-25881 GCA_023531435.1 Papaver californicum | reverse complement strand
CATTTACCCGTTCATACGACTGGTGAGCATGTGAATAGTACTTGGGACCACTACCATCCTTTTGAAGGTTTTGATTCATACCATAGTGATCCCAAGTACTATCTACACTATAGTCATAGTACGGATAATGTCCATTTTGAATTTCAGGTCGATATTATTGTATTGGTCCTCATAATACTAGTTCACATTTTTTTCATTTGGTGCACGTGCAGATGCAGGTTTGACTAAAATAGGTAAGATCAGGTTACCTTAACAAAATATACCTACGGTCAAAGACTGGTCAAAGGTACGAGGCTAAAGCTTGTGGAATTTCAGCTGGTAACTCCCATAAGGCCAACGACACGGGTTCAACATACTTTTCCATGAGTTTTCCTAAAATCGGTAATCTGACAATGCAATATGGTGTGTGTAGCTGTTTTTTTTTTAATAATAATAAAACGAAAAAATATTAAATACACTAACAAACCAAAAAAAAAATCTAAAAAAATAACAAAATTGTTTTTAATCTAGGAATGAATTAATAAAACTCTAAAAATAGAAATTAAAAAAATAAAATTGGGATTATACTAACCTTTTTTGGTAGGTAATTTTTCACAATAATTCTAAAATATTACCTACACAACAAAGATAAGGAGAATACCCAAATAAAATCTAAAAATAAAAACAAAATAAAAATCATAAACTAATTAGCACAAAAATAAAAATAAAATAAAAATTACAACTTCTAAATCTCGGAAGCGGCGCGAAAAACTTGATGGAATGGCTGCAAGTGTACTGCTATCCATTTGCCAGTACACAAAATACGGTTCGTCCCACAAAGATTTTAAAATTACAATTTCTATTTTTCATTAATTATATGCTAATAACAAATTTGATTGGAATAGTAATTGGTTTCTAAAATTCTGAAAATGCTTAAAATATTAAAAAAATGATTTACAAATGAAAGAAAACCTAAGATTTAAGATTTCGTCACAACTATGCAAACTAGATGATTGTAATTATTTTTTATAATTTTCTCAAAAATATTACTCAAGACGACTGAGGACAATTATACGCTTCTTGGAAGATATGGAATTTTAAATCAATATATTCTCAAAAGATTAAGAATTATCTTCACTATAAAAAGCTAGTCTCTAACAAGAATAATTCAATCACTTAATCAAACATTATAGGACACATCAAGAAATTATTATCATTATTAAACAAGAAATAGGACCAAGAGAAATTATAGAAAATAATCAAAACATGCTAGCAAACATAGTAGGACTTCCTCTCTAATCCTAGGGGAGAAATCTATCTACTCATCAAAAAAAGAATAAAAGAAGAAACCATTTTATTCGTAATTATATAAGAAAATTACAAGAAAGAACTGAGCCAATGCGTCGCAGAAAGGTTAGAATGATTTAGTGAATAAACGACTCCTTATGTGAGATTAAAGTCAGAACTGTCGCTGCTAATATTCATGAAAACCATTGCTAATGCTAATGAATACAAAATATTAGGAAACGGTTTTTGCGAATTTTCGAACACGTGATTTTTTTCTTCTTTTCCCTTCTTCTCTCAAGAACCCTAACAATGGTAGATTTTTTTCTGGATTGATTTATATTGCTTCTTGCTTCTAGCCAGCCTCCCCCAAGTTGTTCCTCTACTCCTCTATTTATATTCAGACACTCAACAACTTCCAAATCTTCTCGAATATCTTTTCTTAATGATAATAATCTCGGGTATATTCTTTCTTTTTTCTCGCTGTTCTCACAGTCAACAGATCGACCGAATCCTTTGATTCTTTCCTTACCTTAACTAGATAATAAATTCTCCTTATTACAAAGAATATTTTATTGTTATTCAAATAAACCCGAGAGTAATTTTTCTTCCCTTTTTAAGGCAAACAACTGTTTCACGATATATTCTTCTACCTGTTTTTATTTTGAGAGATAATCTTTGGTTGATTTGATGTTTCCATAATGTGTACGATTCTTCTTGATAAGGAAAGACTATATCTTGTCTTAACTCTCCAAATCTTTCCAAAAATATCCCTTAAATAAATCTTCACAGCCGAGTAGAAATCAACTCCCGCCAAAATTTGATTTTGAAATAATGGGTGCCTGTATCAATTTTTGGTTGCCTTTATCATATAATTCTTGGCTGCCTTTAACCCTTTTCTGGGGTGCTTTATCACTTTTCTGCCAAATTTTCTACAAAAGTTTATTCTTCCAAAAATACCTAAAACCATATAAAATAATAACATTAGTACAAAAATTGAGAAATAACAATATAAATATGAGAACAATTAAGATACAAAAATGTGTCTATCAGGAAGGAGATGAGTTGATTTGAAATTACAACCGAGTAGACAAGCCTGACTCACCAATAGAATCGCACGCAAGTTGTTTGAAGAAATGTCTCAATGAGTGGCCGTGAGTTGAAGTGAAATTTGTGGGCTTTGTTTATGCCTGATTTCGGATATAGAGTTAATGGACTTTCTTATGAATCTGATTTTTGGCTTGAAAGGGTGTGACCTCGAGTTTTACCGAGATTTAGAAATTGAAGGTTCGAGTTATACAAGGAAAGATACTTCTACTCTAAAAGGGATTCTACAAATAAGAAAGCTATAAAAGAGCAACTTCAACAACTAGGAGAGATATCTAGGTTTTCATCTAGTTCTCTTCTCACCTCTTCTACTTCTTTTTGTAGGTTCGCGCGGGGAAGATTCTTAACATCTAGAGTTACATTTTATTTTCTTCTTGAATATAATTGTGTAAACTCCAATTTATGAGTAATTAATTTTATTGTTGGTTATGGATTAGTTGAACTTTACAATACACGATTCTTTGATTAATAAATTAGTTTTGTCTCATATTTATCGTTCATGATTCACTATAAATATCTAATTGATTGATTGTTTGTTTAGTTAAGTTGCAAATTGATTGAACTCACACTCATATCTAAAGCTAATTTAGGGTTTATTATACACAAAATTGATACTCTTTGAATACAAGTAGCATAATTGTGGTTATTGCTTGTGGTGATATATCCTAGTAATCACAAATAGATCATCACCTTTGTTTAATTGATTAGTGCGCTTTCCACACTCAATTGTATTTGATTAAACTAATTTCACAAACCTTTATGCTCCTCGGGAATTAAACCTGATTAGTGCTTTTACAAGTTAGGTTGTTCTCATGGTAGAATTCATGCTCGCATCTTTTAATGTGTTTGTTGATGACTTGGGAATTTTTACGGGATATTCTTGCGATCAAGATATTCTAGGGATTTTGATAAAACGAGATTAAATATCAATTATAATTATTAGTACAAGAACATTTTTTGTGAATAAAAACGAAATCTTAACAAATATTCTCAACTTATTGATTCTTTTCTACAATTTCTTAGCTTTTTTAATTATTTTAATACTTTTATTGAATTTGAAAATTCACCCCGTTTACATAAGGTATCAAAATCATATAACAACCAAGACCTCCTCGTGGGAACCATCCTTTCTTACCCTTGCTTCATATAAATCTTAAGTAGTGAGAAAGTAATAAATAATTTTGACGTGCTGCGACACACATCAGATACTTACTCATTTTCATGAGTGAATGAAAGATATATCCTTTAGTCCCACATTGGGGAAAACTAAAGATGAATACCACCATATAACTAAGAACCTTAGTCAGCCATATGGGTGGGTGGAGGGTGGGCAAGAAACACTTGCCGTGTCTTGTGCTAATACGCACATGTGTGAATCAACCAAGATCTATCCTTTCTCAATAACTTCTTTTTGTGTTTTTACTTTTCAACAAGAATTTATTCACTAAATGACTTTAAATCAAATTGATTTGTATTTTAATGTGGGGGCGTGTGACCTAGGCGAAATATCTTTTTCTAACCAAAAATATTTTATGTCATCATAATATGCAAGTTAATGTCATAACTGTTTTGCCCGTTTTGAAAAAATCGTTGATTAATTCGCACCTAAATTTCTGTCAATTAATCAATCGAATTTATTTTCTTAAATGGACATTAAATGCACATCTTTTCAAACCAAGTTTTTACTGCTTATATAAACCACTCAAATTCTCTTCTCAAAGCATACCAGAAGCAGCTATTATCTGACTTTTTTCCCCCTTTTCTTGCTTTGTTTTACGCACTGAGTGTTTATTTCATTCCTTATCTTTTGATGTTGAGTTCGTATGAGTGGGCAAGTATTGTAGTGCTATACAATACTTTTATCGGGCAGTTTTATCCTAGTCACAACTTCATTGTGGGGTATTTAGTATCGCTCATTTTTGAGACGTACCAGTGAACTACTGTGTTTAGGATAACTTGATGATCAAGTGACTCTGTCCTCCGTATGTTGTTTGCAAATCCGTGATTCATTTCTTAATTTCAGAAATTCTGTTTAACATTATTTTTTCAAGTATTTTATTGAATTGTTTATAAAATGGTTTGGTACAATTTCATAAACTCAAAAAACATTACCCTTGATTTCGGTTCTGGTTTCAACCAAAACTATACTATGTACAACCCTAATTACTGTTAAAATTTTAAAAATAACCATAGGCTAAACGAAGAAGGATGCAGATTTGTGTTTGTGGGCTTTAAAAATAAATTTCCTAATCATACAAGATGTGAGAAATCCCCCACAACTGAACCCCCATCCTACAACTATTACACTATATATCAAGGTTTAAAAAAGGTTCAAGGTCGGGTCACGGTCTATGTCCGTGACAGTTATAACGTGTTTTGACGGGTGTTATAACAGTAAAATAGAAAGAAGAAAATGATTTTCATTTCATATCAAATGGTTATAACATGCGTGAAAACAGTTATAACGGGTCTAATAATGTTCTTTGTATCTTGTTATTTTATTCTTTTGTTTTGAAGGTTTTAATTATAATTTTTAATCTTTAATTTTAAAAATAAAAAGTTGGGTAAGTAAATATTTTTATTTTATTTTTTTTAAAAAATGGTTATAACGGGTGTGAAAACGAAAAAAAAAGATCAAAAACTTTACTCTTAAATGTTATTTAGAAGAAAAAAAACGTAAAATTCAATTTTAGAAAAAATGGTTATAACAGGTCTAAATAACGTTGTTTTTTTCTATTTATTGGTGTTAGATATGGATATCGATGACTCCCACAGACACACTATAGGCGTGACCTTTTAACTATCATTTTTTCGGAAAAAAATAATTATTTTTCCACGATTTATAAAAGGGGATACCATTACTAACAGGGATGATATCATTTGGTCGATCCAACAGTCAAGATCGATTATAATCTATTTATCCTATATAGAATGGTATCATCCCCAGTAATATCCCCCTATACAAATTATGCATTTTTCAACTCTTGCTTTAGAATACACAATCAAGCCGTTCAAACTGAATTGGATCACTAATACATTCATAAAATATGTTACGAAAACAAAGTAGAAAACAAACCCCCAAGTGATGTGCATCTAGTCAAGTCCAAGCCACTTCTCAATTACCAACATGAAAAGAAAATAGAAATCATACTCTCAAAGTCCAAAGTTCCTAGCATCTGGTCAATTCCAAGCCACTTCTTTAGTACCAACATAAACTCAAAGACTTTCTTTGGATCAGGTAGCGACTTAGAAACACTCTCATTCTCCATGCATTTCTTTCCCCAACTGACCAATCTGGGACATACTTCTTCGCTGCTAAACCTCCCAAATGTCTCGTACGAGTAAAACAGACTGTAAAATGGAATCAAAGCCACATCTACAAACCCCATCTGCGAACCACCAAAGTAAGGCTTCTCTCCAAACTCGTATTCTAAGGCCAGTTCTTATGCACCTTTTAAATAATGAAATTGGAGAGGTGATGAGCCACTATGTACTTTTTAAATGATCAAAATGATCTTTCAAATGCTCAAATTTGAGCAGATGCACAACGCGTCAAAGTCTTCGTCGCCGCCAGCGTCAAAGAGTCTTTAAGTAAATATTTTATATTCTTTTCTCCTACTTTTTAGTTATTTTAACAAACTTTTATTATATAAAGGATCCACTAAATATATTATAATATCTAAAAACTCCATCAAATATATATAAACAGATTTTTTAGTTTTAAGGGTCCCACAAAATACAATTAAATATATCATTTTATTCAAATTTGATAGTTTTACCATAGTGGGGAGACCCAATTATCCATCCACGTGGCCGGACAAACCAAACTATTTGATATGGGTGCATAGGACTTGGCCATATTCTTCATATAAAATATGAATATTAAGGTTTTAAGTAAATAAATAAATTCTTGTTTTCTTTTGTGAATAAAAAAAATCTTATTAGTCCCAAATTGGAGAGTTTCCAATCTTAAGCTGTTTTAAGAGACTATATAGTCCCACATTGGGGAGATCCCTCTTCTTAAGTTGTTCTAGGTTATTATATAAACAAGTTTTTCTCAAGCTTTCATGATTTTCCTTGAGGGTTTTTTCGGAGTTGCCAAGCTCAAGTTGAGCATCTACTACGTATGCTAGTAGTAGGTGTAGTAGAATGTTTTATCCTGGAGATATCCGTCCTGTGGAGGCTATAGCATCACTTTTGGGTGTAGCCGGACACTAATGTCTTAAGGACAGCGTGTTGAACACGTGACTCTGTTTTTCCAAAGTTTTCCATGTTGTTGCTGCGGAGATATGGGGAGCTCATCCGTTTCGTCAAATCGATCACTTCGATTAAAAAGGAGCTAAGTAACAAAACTTTTGTTTATTTGATTTTTTTTCCTTATTTTTGATTATTGCATCCAACAATCTTAAGACATTATCTATATAGTAATAATCATAAATGAATGATCGATTTGTGAATCATTAACGTTGATATTATATTGGAAAACTAAGGATGTTAATTGTGGAGTAAAAATAAAATTGAGTTTTTGGTCAGATGTAGAGTTTCGAGGTTATCTCTTAATCTAGAAGAAATTTCAGTAAATCTTTTTAACCAAACATAGTAGACATCTTGATAGTTACCCACACTAAATTTCAGAATTTTTTGAGTTGTAAAAGTATTTCTTAGATATTTTACAAAACTGATAAACGTTGCTGAAAAGTTCTGACGGGAAGATAATGTTGTTGACTAAATTAGTTTTCTTGGCGTAATTATGAGTTTTTCGAAATGGTGGTTCAAATGAAGTTTGTATATCTAAATGTTATCTTCAATACTCATATTTATTTTTCTGATTCGGGATTGTAGTTTGTGAGATATGGTGTTTGCAAAAACGTTGCGCATGTTTGTCCAAAATATCCATAACTGTGTCGAAGCTCTAGATAGTGTGAGATCTTGCAACCATTTATAGTGATATTTTGTCACTTTGGATATAAAATAAAAAACCGGTACTAATGAGTACTTTTATCCATAATAGACTTGAGATTTCAATTTAGTTGAAATATTTCTCATAAACAAATTAGAGCAAGTAACGAATTGATTTTTGTGACTTAAAGTGATAATCTCTTATATGTGTTAGATTAGTATCACATTGCTAATGAATAATGAGATGTTTAATCAGTTGTGTATGAAATATGCATTGTGTTATAAATCACTTTGATTATATGTGCTTTGTGTAGTATAAATTGGCGTGAATCACATGATTGGTTAATAATTGTGTATTATCAATTTCTATAGTGATTTTTAAATCATTTTGAATATGTTACTTTTTGTTGAAAATATGAGAATCATAATACAATAGTATACCATAGTCATATGAATAGTGAGGTATAAAGTATCTTTTAGTAACTAGTGCAACAAGAATGTTAAGCGATCAAATATGCTTTAATTGATACGTATGTACACAAAAATCGTTTGGGGGTTTTATTACCAAGTTTTGTTACTTACTGATGATAGTGATAGTCTAATGTGAAGAGAGACTTAAGAAACTTGATAACTATGTGTTGGTAATAAATATTTTGATAAAATAAGCACTTGTAATCTTTTGATAATTTGATATTACCTATGTCGAACGAGAGTATCAACCCATTTTTTAATCCTAGTTGTTCAGAAGTTTTATCATTTGAAATTGAATGATAGATTAAGTGTTAATCTGTGATAACTTCTGTTTTTTAGTTGTGTGTTTATTTCCTCAGAATAGAGAATTGTATATTCAAATTCGAATGGAACAATTGACATTCTTACTGTGTTAAGTAATTCTATTTTTCAGTGGAGATGATAAAAAGAATTGGTTGGTAAATACCTAAAGTGCTGGAACGTGTGCTCCAGAAAAAACATGTTTTTTCTTCTACCAAGAATGGGAAAGATCAAAAGCATTTTCATGAACAATTCAACTATTAAAACAGTTGAAGAAATAGGTAAATGATGTGCAAGGCTTGTCAGGTATGGATATTAATCCAATTATGATATCAATATCAATATGTGCATTGCGATTTAAAAACTAGTGCCAAATGTTATCTACCTAAGTTACGATGAAATGTTAAGCTTGGAAGTATGGTTTTGTGATGTTTTGAGTGTTAGCTTAATAGAACAAGACAATAGTAGATAAAAGAGAAAATCGTCAATGAATTGAAAATGAATACATGAACATGTTAAATTACAATGTTGGTATAGAGTACCATAATATGATTTTATGGTGTGTCTTAGTTAGGTGCAACCTAAAGGACACATAATTGTAGTTTCTTATATAGATAAATCCTCATAACTGTGTGGGGGGTGGGGGGGTGGGGTGTGGGGGTGGGGTGGGGTGGGGTGAGGGGGTGTGGGGGACCTTATGCCTCAATTGTGGGGGTATAAGATGGAAACAAGTATTTGTTTGATTTCTCAAGCAGATTTATAAAAGATCCTAGAATTATATGTGTCCTACCATGTAGACCTCATTTGTGGGGGTCTAAGGTGAGAATGAAAAAGTCAACTTCTTTTCCAATTCATTACATATAATCACCAGAACTGTAGTATGATAACTTGTAAGTTCTGAAGTTAACAACATTTGAAAAAAATAAAATTTATTGCTGAGGATGTTGAGTTCTCGACAATAATTTTCTGAGGTCGGGTTCTCACACGAGACAGAATAAGTTAGACAGAGACTTGACTTTATGAAATTCTTGTTAGAGAAAAAAGTAGTGATCTCTTGGAACATACTCACATGACAATAAAATTACTACGTCAGGCATTGTTTGCCATTATTGTTAGTATGCTACATTATATGGATGTTAAGGCAGTATACTTAAATGGTTAGTCAAAGGTGTACAAACCTTAAGGGTTTGGCTAGCACTAGGGGGTAAAGGTACAAACTGACTACACCTTCATATACTTGACTTGAACCAAGTTGTAAGTCAATAATCTAGCAATATTGTTATGTGATGATGATGAATAAGTGTGTGACACTAATGAATTTGATAAGTGTATTTACACCAAATCAATTGAAGGTGCATATGTTTAGCATGCCTTTGTTATGTTTTTTACAACCACTAACAAAAAAATGTTGTTTAAAATTTGACATGAAACTAATATGTTGTTGAAGTGGTCTAAAGGATCAGAAAAAACCAAAATCAAAATTTGATGATATAGTTTCTTTCAAATGTGTTTAATGTGTGTTGCAAAATAAATGTGCATTTTCCCATTTTAATCCTGGAGAATCACAAGGATGCTCTGATCAAAGGACAAGAGAATTGGGATGCTTGAGGTATATATTTAATTTCAAATATGTGATATATGTGGCACTAACCTTATGAGGGAAATGTAATGACCGTATTAGTATTTAGTACATGTATCTTGTATATGCCTTTATATGCTTTACAACAACCTAGAAAACATGTGACTTTTACGATTTAATTGAAAGACTAAGTTGTTGTAGACAAGCATGATCTAAAGGATCATTGGAACCAGAAGAAATTTTGACGGAAATGGTCTTTGTCAAACTCGATATGTTTAATGTGTGTTGTAAATATGCAGTGGATTCGGTATACAAATACATTTGTGACCCCAAAAGAATTAGTGAGATGATCTGATCAGAAATTCGTAGTACTTGAGGTACACTTAAAATTGTGTATGTGCATGATACATATTGGAATGACCTTAAGAGATGTTGTGATTTCAGGCTTTGGAGAGTCTTAGCCTATATGTGCGCCCTCTTAAGTTGTATCAGTAGTTGGAAATATTCCAACAAACATGAGGAACTCGGCTGAGATGAAATCAGAGTTTGCTCGCTTAATTTAAAGCATGAGAGGAAGTTGAAATCAGAGTTTGCTCGTGTTAAATCCTTAATTTAAAGCGTGATGAAGATAGAGAACTTACCAACCTTATGATAGCAGAAGAATCATCGGGGCAGATACCAAGATCTCCTGAGCCAAAAGAAGTATTCACAAGAAGATATACGTATTGTAATCGGGAAGAGTGACACCTGAAGCTAATGCACGATTATTTCAATGTTGGTTGTGTGTTCTCTGGTGAAAATTTCCAACGTCGATTCCGCATGCCCCAACACTTGACGGTAAAGATTATTGAAGAGCTTTGTCGAGTATGCCCTGAATTTAATTATCAATTTGATGCATTGAATATTAAAGGTCATAGTCTGGAACAAAAGGTTACCTCGGACCTAAGGATTCTAGGTTACGGTCGTCCAGCGGATGATAACGATGAGTATATTCGTATGGCAAAAACAACTTCATTCAAGTATCTTTCATTGTTTTGCGAAGTAATGATTAATCATTTTGGTCCAACGTATTTAAGGAAACCAACAAATGCAGATGTTCTTCAAATATTAAAACAAAACCAGGATAAGGGCTTTCCAGGAATGCTAGGGAGTCTTGACTGCATACATTGGGCATGTCAGGGATGTCATATGTATTGGGAAGGGCAATATAAGGGTCATTACCTAAAACCAAGTGTTATTTTGAAAGTTGCCGCTTCTTATGATTGTTGGATATGGCATGCTTATTTTGGTGTGTCGGGTTCACAAAATGACATCAATGTTCTGCACAAGTCGTCTCTGTTTGAAGACCTAAAGTATGGAATATGCCCCGATGTAAGGTTCCATATCAATGGGCACCAATACACTCACGAGTATTATCTAGCGGATGGAATCTATCCGAAATGGTCTATCGTACTTCAAGCATACTGTCATCCCCCCCGGGCGATGATGGTCGCTCAATTAGGTATTTCGACACGAAGCAAATGGCTTTGAGAAAGGATGTGGAACGGGCTTTTGGAATTCTTAAGCGGAAGTTCGATATAGTTTGTGGAACCTACCGTGGTTTAAGTGCTCGTGAAATGCATAAGACTATGCTTACGTGCATCATTCTACATAACATGGTCATCCAAAAAAAACCGCCGTGATAAGAGTTGAACTAACCACCCTAATGAAGATTTGAGGCCTGAGGTTATACCAATGCGTGGGGTACCTGCAAGGAACTATAATCAAATGGAAAATCACATTCAAGATGCAAATTTATACGACAGGTTAAGGCAATACCTGACTGCGAATCTTTGGGCCGAGTATGGCAGCGTGGGCGGTCGTATGTAGTAGTTTCAATTACTAGTTTATTTACAAGTTTTATTTGTAGTTTTAGTTTTTATGCTATGTACTGTTTTTTACTTTAAAGTAATTTGTTATACAAATTTAAATTTTCTGAGTAATATTTACTTCAATTACGTGGATGGAGTGCAACGACTCTTTTTTTTATTCGTTAGAAGTATGGATGACGTGGAGTGCAACGGCTATTTTTGTAACCGTTAGAAAAATATAGTCGTTGCTCTCAACTCATTTCCTCGCCTATATATATCTCTAAACCTCCCAAAGATAAATCACACCTCCCACAAAACTTTGATACACAGTATCTCTCTCTCACACACTTAATCTCATCTCCTCTAATCTCACTCTGATTTCCTGACATATGGCTCAAGCTAAGTTCACTCGGGAAGAAGATTCATCACTTTGCATAAACTATGTAATGTGATATCCAGCAAGAGGTGCAGAACGACGACAAAATGGTATTCCTAGCTTTATTTATTGGGGAAGAATTCATGAAAACTTTTGTGATGACACCGGTAACCCTAATAACCGTAATGTACCTCAATTGTTTGTAAGATTTCAAATAATAGACGAGTAATAGAATTTATAGCTTTAATTCGGATTGTCAATCGATATCGACTTAGGGGGAGACAGGTAATGAGATTGATGCGAGAGATTTCAGTGAATGGCGAAGATGGAAAGGAAAGAATTTCAAATACGAAGCTTGTTTCCACATCCTTAAGGAGTTCCTCATTACCCGTCTTAATTATTAATTTGTATGCACTGTTAAGTTGTTTGCATTGTTTCCACTTCCTTTATGTAATGTGTATTTCAAGTAATGGAAAAAAGAAAACTTCATTGAACTAACTAGATATTTTATTTTAAATAATAACTAACTATTACATCTTAATAATAACGATTAAAAAAAATACATCTTAACTAACTATTACATTATTCAAGGACTTGAACCTCACTATCTTCAACATCTTCATCATCATCTTCTTCTTCTTCCTCAACTTGGATTTGATGTTGCAATTGTTCTTTTACTGCCTTCCTTTTTAACTTGTCATATTGCAGCTGCTATAAAAACTTTTGATCCTCATTCATTATTATGGTGTCCACTGAAAGAATCTTACTCATGCCATAATGGCTAACAAATTGCTTTTGAGAAAGAAGGTTTTTTTCCAACTCCCTATTTGTAATCTTCCGGTCAACAGATCTTTGTTTCTCAGATGTCCGTTGGTGAGTCATAAACTCGGTCATGTTAAAATTTTCAGACCTTCCTCCTTCTTGGGATAATTTTCTAGCTGCTTTTGTTATTGCTCTTCCTAAACCTTTTTCGTTTCTCGGTTACCTGCATTTGAGATCAAAATTAGGGAGTGGTGGTGGGCCAGTCGCTGAAGACATTCGTGAACCGGGACTTGAAGTTGTTGGTGTAGAGGAATCACCAACGTCGTATGACGACCTTATAGGAACTTGCTGCATATTTGCTAATAGAGCATAATTAAATTTGGGCAAATCTTTTACAATATCATAACACCCTTCTAGTTTAAATGTTCTACCGTGTTTTAGGTACCATTCCCTCCGACACCTTTTTTCCATATTCGATGGTGATTCACCACTCCGGGTGGCTTACGAGCACAATGAATGACATGAGCAACATATTCATTCGATTTTTTACTCGTTTTAGTGAAGAAAGTACACAAAGACTCTGGATCACGTGAATTGATGTTCATGGTTTCCTCTTTAAACCCCAGAAATATGTTGGCCCACAAGGTGTTGCCTGCTTGAGAACAACCATTGAGGCTATCTTGTGTGCAACGAATATAATTTCTGCAAATGCATTCATCTTCGGCAATTGAAAACTTGTACCACGAGCTTTTTTGGCAGGAGCATTCATTTGAGAATTTTGAGAATTCATTATGCAGAAAAAATTGACTGAGTTTTGTCTTATATTAAAATGAAGAGAGTTTTGTTTTATATTAACACAAATGCGTGTGAAAGATTGAGGTGTAGAGAAGGTGATTGAGTTTGAAAATGGGTATTTATAAGAGTTCCAGCCAGGACCATTGGATGATCTAGCTACTTACTCGTTGTCTAGCGACCAAGTCTTTATCGCTCGACCAAGACTTTGACGCGTTGTGTATCTGCTCAAACAAGAGCGTTTGAGAAGTCAATTTAATGATTTGCTAGGTGTATAATAGGTGTTTTTTCTCAAATTTAGTGGTTTGAGAGGTGCATAAAAACTGGCCTTAGAAGTTTAGAGTTTTTCTATTCGATGAAATTATAAAATTACCCTGCTATTAAGGAAATCAAATAGAGGCAAAATATGTGTTGGGCATTCGAACTATCTAGCCCACCCATTACAGCACGCACGCGCTTTGCGCGTGCCTGAGTGTTCTAGTGCTAATCAAAATGAAGAATGGGAAGGATTAAAAATAATTTATTAATTCAGGCTAAACTTAAAAAATATATAGTACGAGCACACTGAAGTTTTAACTACTTTGTATTGCTTGGGGGATTTCATTTCTTGGGTAATTCACAAGGTGTTTTTCTGTATTACCTCTCGGTCTACCATTTTTATTCAAGGAAGAATTACAGAGTCGTCCACTAATTTGATATCAATCCGGTCAAGGAAATCATTTGGTTTTCTCTCCAAGGAAAGCCTCAGTATGCCTTAAAGGCTGACACTTTCATTCTGGTGCCTAGCTTTAAAGAACTATTGCAGAATCTATGACTATGAACAACAGGTCCCTGAATGATCAACTGTCCTTTGTGATAGCAGCTGGTAAAAAGATGGCTTAGCATTTGTTTGACAAGTTAGTAACTCACAGAATGTACCTGCTTGGATAGCACCCTTTCTTCAGGCCAAGGAATTTCGGAGCAAACTGATGGCAACACTGGTAAGAACTTATGAGCCTTGGAAACTGACTGTGATGCATTTATGAGAAATCAATCTGGATGTTGTCTAACTACTGAGCATGACATGGAACTCGTATTACTTGTACATAATCTTTCTCGCACCATTTTAATGCACACTCCCTCTCCTTCTAACTGTACCAATATGTCTTCATAGATGGAAGGAGGAATTCAGTAACGCCTTCCATTTCAAACCTTTAGAGCAAGGGCGATGGGAAGGAGTCACTGTCACTCCTTCACAATGACTCATGTGGTTGAAAAATGCCCACTATGCGAAGAGCCACTCTCCCAAAACCCCCCATTCTCCTTCGACCTCTACTTCAGTCAAACACTCCGCTAATACACAAACGAACACAACTAACACAAAATCTTCTAGCTTAGAAAAATCCCACATTCAGCTCTTATCTCTGATTTTAAAAATAAGTACTGCAGTTGGCCCTACTGTTGTAACATCTTGTAGCAGAAAATATTTAGAATCAATGGGAGTGGAGACATCATCTGGAGCCAATGTGGTCCTTGTGACCATACAAGATGTTCTCACATCCAAGCTGCTTTGTCACATGGTGTTTCTCTGCCCTCCTTAACTCCTGTTTATCTATCTAAGTTTTGGACCTTGCTGATTTACTTGAGCAAATGTATCAGAAAAAAAAAACACCCTAACGCTAAGAAGTAGATCTAAGTCTCAACACCTAAACCTATCATGTGTCTCCATCATACATGTCAACAAAGTTGCACATTAACATTTATGATATATGACTGAGTTTTCATAACTTTTGATATAACACCGTTAATTTGACTGATACAAACACACAAATGGACATGAGTTTCTCAGGTTAAACCAGATAACCCAGCCTATTCTCATACAATACAACAATGTTGAATATTAGTTCAAACAGTAATGAAAGGGCTTAGGCTTTCACTGCAGTAGTATACTCTAAAAATTGCTATCAATAACTGTCGAAAGGATTTATTAACAAATTGAAACATTTAGCATTTGGATTTCTACCTCTTCTATCAATTCGGGTAAATCAAGTAACCAAATTCATTTCTTAGAAACCAAATGCAGAAATTTAGTACTTGTAAATAAAACACATTCTACAGCATCAAAAGTATGCGTAAGTGAAACAATAACAATAACAATAACAATAACAGTAACAATACCTAATCTGAAACCCTAATCAACAATTCCATACCTCTGCTTAAGTTTCAAAACGAATTGATAAATTTTTTGTGATTCAGGAAGCGATTCAGAGACACTGTCTTTCTCCATACATTTCTTTGCCCATTCCATCATTTTAGGACAAATTTCTTCCATACTAAACTTGCCACAAGTTTCATAAGAGTAAAACCAACTGTAGTAAGGAACAAAAGCCACATCTAAAAACCCCATTTTGCCACCTCCATAGTAAATCTTATCTCCAAGCTCTCCTTCTAATAACTTCATACATTCGATGAAATCATTCCGAGCTTTCTCATGTTCTTCTCCTTTAGTCATCCATAACTTCCTCCCAATCTCAAATACCTGCATTTCGTAAACCCTAATTTTAAGAACTGTAATTGATTCATAAAACCAAGGAAATTTAAATTAGATCTAACCTTTTTGTCAACATAATCAGCCCAAAACCTCTCTGAAGCTCTTTCATATGGATCATTAGGTAAAAGTGGAGATTTATCTTTCCAAATTTCATCAATGTATTGAACGATTAGTAAGGATTCAGAAATGGGTTTTTCATTATGAATCAAAACAGGGATTTTTTTATGAAGTGGGTTCATTTTGAGAAGAAGAGGACTTTTTTCTCTAAGATTTTCTTCTTTGTAATCATAGTGGAGACCCTTTTCTTTCAAGGCAATTCTCACCCTCATTCCAAATGGACTTGGCCATGTATCTAATAGTACTAGTTTATCTGCCATAACTATAAATCAGTTTGAAAAAAGGTTTTGGATTTTTTCGCTTCTGAGAGGGGAAGGGAAAATAGGTTATAGGTTGTGTCTGAAAAGTAAAGGCTCTTCCACTATATACCCCAGATATACTAATTCGATATATAGCCACATTAGGCCAAGCATTATGGCTGGTATTTTATTTGGCTATAGCTTAAATGTAACAAAAGGCAATTACTATGGAGCATCGCTTGGTTTTAATCTGGCCCAAAGCTTTGACTTCACTAGAGACTTCATCACATCTGATCCTAGCTATAGCCAAACGATAGTGATGGACATCTGGTATCCGTCAAAGAAATGCACTTTACGGATACCAAGTATCCGTCTTAGAGGTGAGACTGATCCCAGACTTCAGTCACAATTTTGATAGATTCTGGGAAACCATCTCAGAGATTTTATTTGTTTGACCTTTTTCCTTAACCTCTTTTACACCCGATCTTGGCCATCTATTACCATTAACGATTCTATGTTCTCCACCCTCGGATCCCAACATATATATATTTTTTTAAAATTTTGAAAAAAATTTTCTATATATAGCAACCTCTTTTTCTTCTCAAATCACACCAAATCAATTTCTTTTAACTTGATTTCCTACTCAAATCCCCTCGATTTTTTTCTTAAAGTTTTTTTCTCTTCCATTTTCTTTTCCATCTCTTTTGTAGAAAAAAATATCGCCAGAAAAAATTCAGAAAAAGAAATACTCTTCTGTAGAAGACATGTATCTTGTTACTGCTTTTTGTAATATACAGAAAGAAGGAACTTACTTTTCTGACTCGAGTTCGTTTTGGGAGAAAATAATGGAAAATTTTGTAGCAGCTTCCGGTGGAAATCCTTGCAAGCGTACTGTTTCTGGAATTCGATGTAGATTTATCATTATCAAGGTTCAAGTGAATAAATATTCTGATTGTCTTGCTTATGTTAACACAAATCATCGGGACATGGATGAAATTAACCGGGTAAGTTATCTAAACTATCTTCGCAACAATTGTTGGAATTATTTTTTGTATGTATGTTTTTCTCCTACTAACTTATGCATCATTTACATTAATGCAGAGCATAATGGAAAGAACTCATTACACTGAAACCACCAAAAGTTTCAATCGCGATTCAGAATATCAGATGTTGAAAGACATTTAAAATGTAACAGAAGTTCAAAATGAAGATGTGAATATGGAAGAAGATACAGTATTAATAATTTGGCTTCCCAACACCCTAATACCCAAAATATTTTTTCAAGTCAATCCCCTAATCTTTATTTAAGTCAATCCCCTAATACCCATAATCTTTATTCAAGTCAATCCCCTAGTCCCCAAAATCCGTCATCAAGCCAAGTTCATCAATCATAATTTAGAAATCAATTTCCTAGCTCGTCTGACGTTCCTTATGGCATCCCTATTCCAGAAGGAAGTTCAATTACTACCGAGCAATTTATCGATAAACGCAAGTAGAAGGCTCAACTTAAAAATCCCACATCCAGAAAAAGGGCCTCTAACTCAAGAACGTCCCTTACACCATCATCCCAAGAATCACTCATCAACAACACGGGTTCTAAACTTATTGAATTTTTTTAAAGAAACACGAACATCGAACGAACCTCATCAACAACAACAACAACAACAACAAATTTTTTAAAATATGGTATCAACGCAAAAACAACAAATGTTTTTCAAAAAAGAATTGGACGAAAGGAATATAATGGAAAAGGATCTCTCAATGTTGGCCCCAAATGCAAAATTATACTATCAACTAAAACAGGCAGAAATTTTACGAAAGTTGCATGCACGTGGAGTTCCTCCACCACCACCAAAAAATCAGCAATACTATGCAGGCTTTCTTCCTGAAAATTGACAATCGGCGGTCTAGATTTTGTGGGTACATCTTCTGTAAACCCTCACGAGACTCAACTCGTCCACTAGGGTCACCTAGGGGTTAAAAGGCTTGTTACACCTGTTAAGTGTAACTGTGATTCCACGAAAGTGAGTTAGTTCTTAGTTTTTTAATTGTCATGGATTTGTAATCTAGTTGTTGTTTGTAGTTATTGAATCATATAACACAACAACTGTATTTTGTTTTTCATCTATTACTCAAGTTCCAATAATTTTAATTATATATTATCTCATCCCTAGAATTCAATTTCTAATTTTTGTGTACATCTCACTGAATCCTACAACACAAGGGATCTCCAACGACTATTTTCTAACGTCTACTTTTAAATCAAAATCTTATAAATTGAACAAGGTATCCACCAAACAACTCACACCGAAATTCGAAAAAAAAAAATTTTTTTGTATCTCCTCTAAAATTATCTTTGCATCTAAAGGTTTATAAGATTTTTTTCATAAGTATGGTTTTGTATTCTCTAAAAGAAGATATAGAAATCTCCAGAGCTTGGGTGATTGCTGCACGTCAACATGATGGTGTGCGCCACTTAGTTACGGCTAATGATTTTTGGGAGCAGGTGTACAACAATTATATTCAAGCCTTTGTGAATGTCTATCAAAGAACTAAGCATGTTATACAAAAAAAGTTTATTGTCATTCAAACGGCAGTAAGATATACGTAGATATCCAAAGACCATTTTATAGAAAGAGATAAGCATTAAGATCTTGTGAAGAATACATATCTTTGTTTTCTTGATGTTCAATAACCGAGGAATAGTTTCCGACCGAGTATCGACTCCAAAAATCGGAGTAATGGATAACATCGACCTCATCGTACTTTAAGAGATCAAGACAATTGTTATCGTACAAGTAGGCGTTCTTAATGTTTGTTGTACTGTCAGGTGGATTTTCCATTACTACCCATATTCCACGTACTTGTCTGAGACATCTTTCTCCCAAGTACAAGGCAAAATTGCCAAATGGATCATAAAAAACTTTACGACCTTCGGAAATTAGTTTTGCATGTACCACCTCTTTCCTAACTCTCCATCGACTTTCTGGCAACGGCTCCCATGTTGTCGATGAGATAGCGTAGTTTTCAATTTGGTTACGAACCGTTGAAAGTGAATTCCTACTTGTATTTCTTTGTTTACCTTTTCTTCCCATTCTTTGTCTGTTATCATAAAGACGACTAGCCGGCCATAGAGCATAATCTTCTTCCGCCATTTCAACTATGTTTAGATATAAACGTCTGAAATACGCCCAAAACCAAGGTTGCACAATCAAAAACATTTAAAAAAGATTATTGACCACTAACGCTATACAACAACAACATCAAAAATAATAATAAGAGTGAGTATGAATATGTTTACCATTAATAGATACCAAAAAAACTCGATGCCACCATTCTCTTGCGTTATCATGTTACTCAAAATCTATAACATGTGACCATAAATTGTTGAACCCCAATCGTAAGTGTCTACTATATCCAAATCCCTAAATACCCTTAGCCAGAAAAGATAGACCATGTCGTTCGGGTTTGGGAACAATATATTACCCATAATCCAAATCATGAACCACCTTGGCATTTGTTCTTCACATCAATGTCGTTCACTTGCTCTTTTTCTAGATAGAATAAACAATCCTATCTCACTATTCTGAATCCCGGTTCGTGTGATAAGTTTCTTTCTCATAGCAACAATTTGTTCTTTTTCTACTACTTGTTCTTCTAGTTCTCCTACGAAAGGAAGCAAACAATCTATCCACTGCGGTGCAACCTCACGTAATTCTATCTTGCTAAAATTTTACAGTTATGCGTTCTTCTCAGTTAATAGGTATGCATGATAGTTGTGTGAAGTCCAACGACGTCAAGCCTATCTCAAAACTAAGGAAGTTAAATGTATTGGTGGTATGCTACCACCTTTCGGTAAGATCTTTGTTTTTAGTTTTTGGATAATTTATTAGAAATATTGATCCAAACCCAGAATTATCGATAATTTTTTTAGCACGGGGATTCTGAGCAATAATTCCATATAATTCATTAACATGGCTAGTACTACCTCAATGTTTTCTTACCTTTTCTCTATCATCTTCCTGTGGGCGTTTAAACTTCTGATCGGCATTATCTGGCGACGAAACCGCGTATTTATTTATCATAATTGTAAGGACCTGTAAACTCGTCAACTCTATTTGACCAGTCAAGAGACTAATTAGTCGCTAATGACTTGATTAATTAAATATGAACATTAATTAATAAAATAATAAAATAATAAAATTTGAATAAATAAATAATATCATTAGATAGACCTCGAAAAGTTATGCGAAATGGACTACTCGAACGCGTCATTCAGATATCGGATAATGAAGAAATAATCTAAATTATATTATAAGGGTAAAATAGTCATTTTATAAATAAAAACTATTAAGGAGGCCAATTATTTTACTATGGGAACCCTAGTTATGATTAACAAAATAATTGATCTTGGCTTCCCGCAACCATTGGATAGATGCCTTAATAAGAGCGAATCGCTCTACTTGTTTATATCAAATCCAAATCGAAAAGCGATTCACTTTTTTTTTCTTCTCTTCCTCTTCCGCTTCTCATCCCTTCTTTGTTCTTTTTCTGTGGGGTGAATCGCGAGAGGAACTCGAGAGTTTGAGGTTGAAAGTAGAGGGGAAAGATTAAGGATGAAATTGAGTAGTTGAAGATGGATTTTAGGTATATGAGATGAAGAAGAAGATTGTACGTTGATTAGAAGAGTTAATCTCAGAGAAGAAAAGAATCGAAAAAAATTGAAGAAATTAGGGTTTCAAAGTAAGTTTGAGAAAATCTTCAGAAGATGATATTAAGGTTCTAAGAGAAGGATTGAAGATGGCTTTGACGTGAATTAAGATATATGATTGAAAAATAACTCAAAATCAATACTTAGGGTTTCAAAATTGAGAATCTAGGGTTTGTGTTCTTCCCCAATTTTAATCTAAAATTAGGTTTCAAATTTAGTTTGAGACTTATGAAATTGATAAGTAAAATTTAATTATAGGGAGGAAGAAAACAAGAAAATGTTAATGGATATGTTTTATGAAAAGATATTCTGAATGAATGAATTGAATTATTTGAATAATTGTGAAGTATATATGGTTTGAAGTTGGAATTGCAGGTAATTGTGATTAATTGATTTACGGAGTTGAAGTGGTGATGGAATTGAATCTCTGGCCTGAATCTGAATGATGAAACTTGAACCATTCAGCTTAGTCAGATTTGATGACTCGTCTAACTCAGTCAATTTAGTTGAGTTGAATATGTATGACTCAACTTAACTCAACCATTTGAATGAGTTAACATATTGATCCAAAACTTGAATCATTGGAATGGACCTAGTTAACCTTTGGACTTGACCCATTAGGCATGACTTAACCAGACTTGACTTAGTTGACCAATTTGACCAAGAATGGACTATGACTTGACTTCTTTGACCATTGACTTTGAATTTGACCTGGAATTTGACTAGACTTTGACCTTCAGTTAACTGTTATCTGTAAATATTGACCGTTAGTTGACTATTAATAGACCAATTAATTTGAAACAATTCCTGGCCACCTTTCTGGCCAATTTCCAGATATTTTTCCTAATTCTCCAATGACTAATGGACATAATACTATCATTGGAAATTAAATAGAGAGAGTGTAGATGGTGGGTTTTTGACAAGGATAAAATAGTGAAATTATCTCTGAGATATATTAAACTTTACAATTTTGCAAAGAATTTTTAGGCAGGTGCTTATCCCTGTCCTCTCTCAAATGCTTATCCCTGTCGTCTCTCAGGTGCTAATCCCTGTCCTTTATTTATATGTATGTCTAGCTACATATATAATCAAAATTAATGATATGAATCAATATTCATAATTGTGCAAAATCATCAAAATAACACTGGTGCTTACTATGCCATTCCCAAATATTCTATGATTTTTACTAATATCTCGAGCTCCTAGAAGGATTGACCACTAGTTTAGAGCAATTTGAGTATTATTTGGTGTTATATTCAGCAACTGGATTTTTAAAAACTACCTTATGTCAGTATCCATGCTCAACTGAACAATATCGACTCAGTAAAATACCTATATGACCTCATATAGAAGATTTTGTATGAATCTATTTGATTAAAGTACCACAACTGTGCTTAGATTCAAAGTAAAAAATGTATCAAACACAGTTTCATAGCTTCTACTAGCTAAACCCAGCCTCAGTCATATTAATCCTTGCTTAAAGAGACAACTAATGTGAATGGGTGAAAAGGTTTTCGAAACACTTAAAAATAAGAACACTTAGAAGCGTCTTAAACGACCAAAGAATTCTTTCAAACCCTAATTGGAAAAAGAGATGTTGGACTTAAAGCGTTACAAAAGGTTATAGCACAATACTTGTGTGCCTTATTATAACCATATCACATGTGCGTCTTAGTATCAAAGACTAAGCATGTGTGTCTTAGTCTTAAAAACTAAACAAGTGTGCCTTTGTCTCAAAGACAAGACTAATGCGTCTTAGTCTTGCTGCAGACCATGCGCGTCTTTATCTCTAAGACCAAACTAAGACGTTTTACATTTTTTCCCTAAACTAATGCGTTTTAGTTCAAAAACAAAACTCATGCGTCTTAGCTCTTGTTCAAACTAGGTGTTTTTACCCTTTTTCCTTGAACTAATGCGGCTTAGTTCAAATAGGTAAAACTCATGCATTTTAGTTACAAAGGGATAAACTCGTCTGTCTTAGTTACAAAGGAAAAATTTATCCGTCTTAGTTCAAGAGCAAAATTTGTGCGTCTTTGTTCAAAGACCAAACCCGTGCATCTTCATCACAAAGAAACAAACTAAGGCGTCTTGCCTCTTTGTCCAAAACTAGGCGTTTTTTACCATTTTTCCCTGAACTAATGCGTCTTAGTTAAATAGGCAAACTCGTGCGTCTTAGTTACAAAGGGCGAAACTCGTGCGTCTTAGTACAATAGTCAAATACTAAGGCATCTTACCCTATGCTCCTAATACTAATGCGGCTTAATACAATTCATTTTCAACTAAGGAGGCTTAGTATTACTCTTTTCAACTTAGGGGGATTAGTACAATTCCTTTCAACTAAGGAGGCTTAGTATTACTCATTTCAACTAAGGAGGCTTTGTACAATTCCTTTCAACTAAGGAGGCTTAGTATTAGCCCTAAAAATTGAGGCAGTTTAATATTAGCCCAAACACCGATGCGTCTTAGCACTAAACTTAATCTGACTTACTCCTAAGCTCATTCACCTTAGTGTTAGCCCTTAATGCTTTCCTATTTGGGTTTGCTCTACATACACAAGCTTCAAAACACTAATTTGCCTATCAAAGGCCTTACGAGGCCTCATTCATATGTGTGGCCTCACACTCATAAATTTTATAGGTTCACATACATTCTCTCATGCTCAGCAGCATACACTTATTTCTACAAAATAAGCATGTCAATGCAAATTGACCCAGTTGAACATACTATTCCTCATAAATAAAATAACTACATATTTTATTTTATTTTAGTATGTCAAGACTCATCAACCTAGTCAAGCTAGATAGGTCTTCAGTCAAAAGATTAAGCAAGTCTCATTCGACTTAATATTATTAGTAGTACTTAATACTACAAAAGTTACACGAGACATCAAATGTTACAAATGGGGGGGGGGGGGGGGTATTCACTAGGGTATTGGTATGGAGGTCTACGACACGTGGTGCAGCAATGCACCCACTACAAAGAAAACTCTGAAAAGTTTGATCAGCAGTTGAGTAGAGAAGTGGTAGGTTAAGCAACCATCCATTCAACCTTAATCGAAGTGGCGAGCAGTTGTCAATACTTTTTCCACCTTCTCCATTTCACCATTACTCAACCATAGACATTTTTCTTCCAGAAAAGAGGTCAGGTGAACGGTTATAATAACTATGAATATAAAATAGATTTCTCAATCTATTGAAAACAACAAGTATGAATTGGACAAGAAGGGCTAAGTCGAACTCTGAGACAAGTCTAATACAGAACAACATCGAACAACTCGATCATTCAATCTTCTCACACACAAAGAAATTATTCATAGCTATTCACACCAATTACATCCTACAGAGTCTGATACTCTGACCTCAATCCTTCTCCCGCTTCCCTCCCTAAAACAAATCCTTCTCCTTTGTGACTAAAGCAAGACTGGAACGACCATTGCTTGGTTTAGGCCAGGATTGTACAGATTGATCTTTCGAATCTAAATAAAGTACTTCAACATTACAAATGTTTAAGGATTAGACGAATTATTGTCTGCTCACCCCACTTTTCCTAAATTAGCGTTTAATTCTTTTTGCCCACAAACATTTTGGAAACCACAATGAGAGATTAATCTCGTAGTTGCAATTCTTCAATTTTTTAATGTCTCAAATTTTCAATTTAACAAGTTTCAAAGATTGTTGGTCTCAGGTCGGGATCAAAAACTACTCCCAACGTGAATTTTTCTAGTTACAGTACTAGAACTATAGGTAGCACTCCTCAAGTTACCAACGACTACAATAGTACTCCTTCTCCACCTGAGCAACACACTAAAAAAGCAAGTGATGAACAGACTTCTCCTACCATTGTCGATTTAATGCAGACATTGAAAACCCTTGAAAGGACTCAAACAGATATGGCTGCAACACATAAGGAGGTCCTTATCTTTCTCAAGACCCTTACAGAGAAATTAACACCAGCAGAGCAAACTCGAAATACTTCTGAAGCAAATGTTGAGGCAATCACATCAAGGGGTCATGACCAGGACGATGATTAAATTCACATTCTTTCTAACCCAGTGCTGGAGAGGAGCCATAAACCCAATTTTGTTACTCGTGAAAATTTAGAGTGGCTTCTTCAGAATTGCAAGAAAGAGGATTCGTCTACCATTCATCAACACCGGCCTCCCTATTCTTCTGAGATACATAGGATTGCTCTCCTCAAAGGATATTCCTATCCTCCTTCTCACTTTATGATGGAACTGGAAATGCTCGTGAACATATTTCACGATTTCTGAAATCATTAGTAGAACATGAGTACAACCATGTGTTGCGTCCAAGGGAGTTTTCTAAATCTCTCATTAAAGACAACAACCTTGCTCCCAACAAACAATAATTGAACTTAACAAACAATACAAGCCTTAATA
Organism: Papaver californicum; assembly: GCA_023531435.1. Taxonomy (NCBI): domain Eukaryota; kingdom Viridiplantae; phylum Streptophyta; class Magnoliopsida; order Ranunculales; family Papaveraceae; genus Papaver; species Papaver californicum. The sequence goes on along the minus strand of JAJJMC010006034.1, from coordinate 486 downwards.
AAGCTCTAAGAATGTATGCTAAAGATTAATAAACAAAAGTTAATAAAATTGGTTGAAATTTATTAATTTTTTGTTCAAAATGACAAAAGAGAACCTTATTAAGCAAACCGAAGCAAGAACATGATAACCACCACAAATAATTGAACTTAACAACCAATACAATCCTTAACAAATATCTAAGAATGTATATTGAAGATTAATAAACAAAAGTGAATAAAATTGGTTCAAATTTATTATTTTTTTGTTCAAAATGACAAAAGAGAACCTTATTGAGCAAATCGAAGCAAGAACATGATAACAACCACAAATAATTGAACTTAACAGCCAATATAAGCCTTATCGAATCTCTAAGAATGTATATTGAATATTAATACACAAAAAAGATGGAAATTGGTTCAAAATTAACATATTTTGGTTTGAAATGACAAAAGAGAACCTCACTGAGCAAAACGAAGCAAAAATATGATAACCACCAAAATAATTGAA
>JAJJMC010006027.1:2382301-2395388 GCA_023531435.1 Papaver californicum | reverse complement strand
GCGCAAAAAAATAAGGCTGTTGGTACATCATATCCTATAGTGAGTACTTCAACTCAGTATTTAGTGTTTATGTTCGAATGTTTTTGGGGTTTAATAGTTTGATAATTCATCGATCTAATATGGAAAGACAACGAGGATGACACCGACAAGGGGGTTGCATCCAACCAGCAAACTGACAAATCTTCAAAGGCTTCAGGTAGGTGACCGAGACATCCATTTAACAACTTAATATGGGCTAAATTTTTTTATTTAACATATTTTAAGAATGGATCTAATAGGAAAAGATATTGAAACATGCACAAACTCAGGGGTTCGAGACAAATAGCCAAGTAAGGAAGCTTCAGGCTCTCCAAATAGGTGATCCAAACATACGTTTAACCACTTAATATGTATGAGATATAATTTTTTATTAAATAAAAGATACAATAAGCTTGAAAATTAATGTCAAATAGGAGAAGACGTCAACCCAGACCCAGACATAAAGTTATTAAACTCAACATGAACTGTAGTTTTTATTTTAACTCATAATAATTACTCATACATTGGAAATGATAGGGCAAGATGTCCAAGCGCACACCGACTCGAATGTGCAAGGTTTGGAGGCAACTCAGACTTTATCAAAGTCTCCAGGTTGGTGGACCACACTTCTATGTAACAGGTAGTAAATATGGACTACAATTAGTTATTTAATCACATCACAATGTCCGTTTGGGTGCAGGGGGGTCTCACAAAAAGTTAATCTGAAAAATAAGCAAGCATCCCATGGGGGGAAAATAACATCAACTAAGACAAGACCTCACAAATAATAACATCAACTCGGACAGGACATCCCAAATAGAATCATGTTGATAACAATGGTAAGTTCATATAAAAAAAATAAAAAGTTCAATATAATTTTATATCTTTTTATATCTGTTTTCACCAAACACGATTATTTCTCATACAAGGTATCATTAAGTCCTGCACCCTAGTTCACACTAAATTGGGGTAACACATTTAACACCCCTGACATAATTTCTTAGTTACCCATTCATTGATATTTTTTCACCAACAATTTTTGGATGCATTGTCTCGCAGACCTCAAGGTTATTGGTTTAGGGGGAAACAACTAACAAAGGGTATACAGAGAAACGAAGGCTCTCCGGTTTATCTTTTTTTTGGTTGGTATAGTTGGCGAGCTGATATACGTACTTCGGAATGTATAGTTCACATATATTAATAACGTTAAAATTACCATTTTGGTTTCGCATACTTGTAAAGATCGTTCTCAAGATCATTACCTGCCAGTGCGTGTTACTAACATTTGAGATTTAATTTAGGAACGTCGGTGGGTAAAAAAATTAAACTATGTAATGTTATTTAATATATTTTAGGGTAGTTTCTCCTTGTAACCATCTTTAGGAGCTCAGAAAGTATCAAGGTACCTGGAATCACAATGTCAGTTACATCTTTATATTTTGGAAAACAACTACATGTGAACGTGTAATTTGTCATCATTGACTTCCAAATTATTACTTATTGATCGGAAGTATTCTGTTTTCTCTTTATCACCTGCCCTGAGTGGAATCAAAGCACACCAAAAGCAAATCATACAATAACTCTAAGATAGATTTGATTGTTACAAGTCTATCCACATGTCAGGTTGCTTATAGAATATGAAAGAAAAAGGAATAAAATTGAAAGGGAGAAGTGAATTGGTCTCAGTAGTTCAGTAAACTAACCCTAAAAAAAACTAAAAAAATATTATCTTCTCTAACTCAACCACGTACCCAACTAATTTAATCATACATCTCTGACTTTTAGCCAACTAAATTAACAATACATATCCAATATTTTCCAACCTAAATTATCAATACATCATGGACCTTTACCCAACTAAATTAAAATTAATTTTATTCCATAAACTACATTAGGTCTTACTCGGCCAGGGTTTGCCCAAAAGGTCAATACCACAAAGTCACCTGCACTGAGTGAGTTATTCATATGAATGATGTAGGATTTGAACAACAAAAGAAAAAAAGATAATTTCATTATTTGACAATATCAGTAACAAAAATAAAAGAATAACTAATCAATTACATTGGAACTAATCAATTACATTGAGTATCAAAATCTAAATCATCTCCTAATTTTTGCGCATAATTTCAGTGCACCAACTTGAAATTATACACTTCTAGTCAGCATACAACTTCTCTTGAACAGGTAATGATGTCAATCATATCCTACATTTGGTGTTAAACATCTTCTTTTTCTATGCACAACAACAGAGATTAGAATTGGAAGTTTCCTAAGTTTTAGTTGAATAATCAGTTGGAAATCAATCTCATTGATTTAGCTCTATACCTGAAAAGAGCCCATAAAAATTGAACTACACCAATTTGACAATGCAAAAACTTGATATACTTAGACGCAGCATGAAACATGTCAGTTGTTCTCAATTTACTTCCACCATGAACCAACTTCCCAAGTTATTGTCTTCTGTACCAATAATTACCCATTTTTACATTTAGAAAAAAAGCTTGATATAGGGGCTCTAAAATCTTGGAGGGGATCGAAGTGGAGGCGAGGTGACCGAATTTTTTATTAAAGGATGTCCTAGGAGTTTGGTTAAATATCGATTTTACCCTTATGCCAATTAAAACCTAAACACCCTTAACATTATTCATTTTCATAACTTCAAAAACTAAACTATCAAAAACCCAACCATAATCCATCGAAATTCATCGCCGATTCGCAAAATTCTTCGTCGATTAAACCCAATAATTCGAGATGAAGAAACATACTAAAGGCGTTAAAGGTAGTAGTGATGGCAATCAACCTTGCTCCTTTCAACCTATTCAAGAGATTCAAGAAGAAATCGATAGTGAAAAGCAAAATCAATCACCGCAAAATCCAACAATGGTGTATCTAAGGTATTGAACAAAACCCCTGTTATTCTTAGAACTTCTAATTGATTGATTCGCATGTTTGATTGTGTTTTTGGTTTAAAAAAATTGGACACAGTTGATGTTACGGTTGGGTTCGTGTGAAAACCCAACCGTAATATATCATGTTCTTCATATTACGGTTGGGTTTTTTTCAATACCTAACCATAAATCAAAAGGAAGAAGATGAAGAGTTAAGGATATTACGGATGGGGTTCAAAATTGAACCCAACCGTAAACAATTTGCGTTTTTTTTAAAAAAAATTACGGTTGGGTTTTGAGAAAAACCCAACCGTAACAATAGCGCAAACAAAATTTTTGTTAAAGTCTTACGGTTGGGTTTTTAGAAAAACCCAACCGTAAGAAAAGTATGCACATCTTTTTACATGTATTTTACGGTTGGGTTTTTGTTAAAACCTAACCGTCAAATAGTGACAAAATTTTCAACTGGAAATTTACGGTTGGCTTTTGAGAAAAACCCAACCGTAAATAATCCTGTGTAGTCAAAAAAATTTTAGTTGAAGTTGAAATGCTTGGAAATTGTCTAACTTGTATTGCTTGTGTGTTGTAGGAAGAATAAGAGGGGTAACAATTTAACACCAATTTCTCACACTCCAACCCCTCGCCACAGAAAGCATTTAGGGGTTCAGAAGAGAGGCGTGATTAAGACCCATAATCCATCTTTTGAGGTAGGGGGTGGTAGTGTTCCTAAAATTGCACAAGAGGAATATAGTGTGTTCCAAGGCTTGTGTGATCTACCAACACCTAGAGGTTCTCTTGTGATTAGAGAACCACCAGAAGAGCAACAACACGAGGAAAGAAGAGAGGGATAGAGAACAACATGTCCCTCAAGGCAAAGGTAAAGAAATTCCAAAGAAAAGGCAAATAAAAGGATTGCCAAAGAAATTCCAAAAGAAAAGGTCGCCTAAGAGGAGGAATGGAGGACTTTGGGGTGAGGCCCCAGACAAATATGCAATATTATTTGGTTATCCCCATTCATGGGCTGCCAAAGTTGATGCGACCAAGGTATTAATCTAAACACTTCTCTTGTTCTGTTAAATTTTTATTTGTTAACTTTTGTAAGTAAAACAAATTTATTTTTATTCTTTGTAGGATCATACACAGGCGATCAAGAAATTGGTTCGTCAAAGGGTTCAACATTGGCCCTTAACTGATGAATGTATGATCGTAAAACTTCTCGTAAATGGTACCGGGTTAGCTCCGGAATTACCAATTCGATGTGGGAGTATGACAGTGTCGTCTGCGCAGCCTTCAGGGAACGTTATTAGCCTGAAACCGATACGTTTCATCCCCCATTCGGCGAGATGACAATAACGTCAGATGATGTCCAATCAATTCTTGGCCTGGAGGTGGATGGTAAATCAGTGTCTGAGGGTTTTAACAACAACATGTCATGGAGTGATCTTTATGCACTTGTGAAATATACACTTGGAAGGGAGAAGAGCGAAGCCGAATCTGAGTTTAAATTGGTCAGTGGAGATAAACCGGGGATGCCAACGAAGAAAGGTCAAGGTATGAGCAAGAAAATATTGATGCGTTCACTAAGGGAGAAGTTTGGAGGAACCGCAAAGTTGGAAATGGATGGGGTCGTCATAGATGACACCAGAGCTATTCGAACAGCCAGAGCATATCTGCTATATATGCTCGGCACCATCTTATTTGTTGACAACTCGGGCAACAGGGTCAACGTTCACTATCTACAGTGGTTTCAGAGTGATCTCGGGATGACGCATCATTATTCGTGGGGAACTGCCACCCTGGCTTACCTACTTGCTAACCTTCGAAAATCTTCGAGGGTTAGGGGAACTGAGATTGCCGGGAATACCGGTCTGCTTCAGGTAATTTATTGTTTGAATTTCAATGTTTAACTTTAATTTATTTGTTTCGTATTATCTTATATTAATATTTATTATCTTCATAGGCATGGGTATATGATAACTTTCCCAGCGACTGGCTCCTAAAACGAGCGGTGATGGTACTGGACCTACGGGAAAGAAACTCATCTTCACCGGGACCCATGCAAAATATAAAGAAGTGCTCATAGCAAAGATAAGAACTGAAATTGATGCTTTCACGGTTGAAGATGTTATTTTTGATCCTTATGTGAAGATTAGCATAGAGGGTGATGCACATGTTGAGGATTTACGTGAATTGTCGGTCGTGGCAGGCTACAACGGCCCTTTGTACCATCCGTTTGGGTACGTGATGTGCAACCCCCGCCGAACTCTCCGCCAATATGGATATGTCCAAACAACGGTGACACACGAAATGTTTAAATTGTGTGTGAATGGATCGATGACCGAAGGCCCAAACATCATGCTAAACTACGAGCCAACGCCTTCGGTCGCGGTTTGGAATAACCGCAATGATCCGAAATACCAAGTCCAAAGGAATGAGTTAACTCCATCTCCGGGCACAAAAGAGGCTGCAGAAGATTACTTGGATTGGTATCGCCATTTTGGTCATCCAACTATCATCAACAATAGTCCTGAGACTATGCAAAACAACACAGAAGATAGTTTCTGGAAGAAGGCATATTTCGATTTGGTACGTACATTATTATTGTTATTAATGTTTTTAAGATTTATTACTAAACAGTCATCCAACTTTTATTTTCATATGTGAATAGAAAAAGAAATCCGTTGCATTGGCGGACTCTATAAATCCATGCCTAAGCACAATTGATGTGAGGACGCCTGACCAACTCCAAGCCAAGATTATGGAGCTTCATCATGAAGCCGATGATGTGCAGCGGACTTTAAAGAGGAGTAGACCCGCTACAAGAGGCGCTACAAGAGATGTGAGTACTACTAGAAGAGAGCCGCAACCATCGGATGAAGAGACGCATGATGAAGCCGAGGATGCACAACGTCGTGCTCGTACTCGAGGCGGTCGTGCTGGTGCTCGTACTCGTGGCGTTGTTGCTCACCGTATTCTTATGAGCAAAAAAAAACCTCGTCAAAGTCATCGACCTACCCCTCCTCCTTCTCCCTAACTCTATGTATATGGTTTTTTCTTGTGTGGGTGAATTACTTGTACCTTTAATGTGAAGTTGGATTTGAAGTTTGAATTTAACTTGCACGTGAATTATAAAAATTTAACTTAAAATTTGTGTTTTACCTGTTTTATTTCCAGTTATTTGAAGTTGGAAACCATGCAATGGGAAAAGCAAGTCAAAATACCCAAAAAAATCAGTGTTACGGTTGGGTTTCCAGGCAAAACCCAATCGTAAAACTGGCAAAATGAAAAATGTTGAAGGTTTACGGTTGGTTCTTCAGAGAAAACCCAACCGTAAAACTGTCACATTTTCATACTACAGTTTTATGGTTGGGTTTTCAGCCAAAACCCAACCGTAAAACTAACACATTAATTTTACGGTTGGGTTTTAACCCAAAACCCAACCGTAAATTCTACTGGATCACTCAAAGTTGGATTCTCTAACTTGTGTATTTTTCGGTTTTTGTTTGTTTGAATGATCCAATTTACCTTCAGTCTAGTTAAAATGATTGAATAAGTTCAAATTTTGATTTTGAAACCCAAATTTGACCTTAAAACTCAATGCTCCAAAGGATGGTTTATGGTTGGGTTTTAAGGCAAAACCCAACCGTAAATATATGATGGAATTGTAACTAAAACTAACACATCAATTCCCAAGGATTTTACGGTTGGGTTTTGAGTCAATACCCAACCGTAAAATCCATTTGAGGAATCTTTCGGGTCGTTTTTGAAGCTTTTTTGGGTTTGCAAATAGAGCCGTTGAAACCTTGTACGACCCATTTTTCAAAATAGAGCCGCTACACTTCTGGTTTATAAGTGAAATTGTTGAGTACATATCCAACCCATCCATTTTTTTAAAAAAATGAACCTTTCTTTTATAACAATCATCTTCAACAAAACTAGTACTCTAACATAGTGGAATATGGGTCAACCTGGGATTAAAAATCCAGATTTTCTTTGGATGAAGATTTATGTATTTGCCGCAACTATGTATTATGTTTTCCAAAAAGATGAGAAGAACGAAGGCAAGTGGTATAACGAGTCCGAGTTATTGGCAAACAATCCATGAAAACTTTTATTCTGAAACCGGCAACCCTTATAACCGTGATCACGTCAAGTTGATTTGTCGATATAACACTATACACCTATACGTAGAAGAATTTATGGCATTAGTTCGTATTATTGGTCAACTACGACTTAGGGGTGAAACCGAAGACGAGGTGTTACAGAGATATCTTTAGGAATGGAGGAGATGGAAAATAAGGCCCTTTTTTTACCTACCTCATTATCACATCCTAAAGGACTTTTTGCTCACTCGCAAACCTATTTATTAGTTCTTTTGTAATGCCATTTGGGTTTGTTAGTGGTAATTTCAATTGTATCCCAGATTACTTTAATGATTTCATGGGTTGTAATGTGGTCAAAATAATGATGTTTACATAAATTTTGTGTTCTGAACCCAATTTTGAGTGAATTGAAATTCCAAAAAAAGGTTAACAAGAACATTTACGGTTGGGTTTTGAGTCCAAAACCAACCGTAAAACGGGCTAAATTTTTTTAACATCATTTTTACGGTTGGGTTTGGACTCCAAACCCTACCGTAAAATTGGATGAAAATTTGTGTGCAGTTTTACGGTTGGGTTTGGAGTCAAAACCCAACCGTAAAACTGGAAAAAAAAATCTGCCAGGTTTACGGTTGGGTTTTGAGTCCAAACCCAACCGTAAAACTGTCACAAATGTGTAGTAACAGGTTTACGGTTGGGTTTTGACTGAAAACCCAACCGTAAACCTGGGTGAATTTTGTAGTGACATGTTTACATATGTGATAGGTGCATAAATCATACATTTTAAGTAGTTTTTCCTGACCCTTATTTGCTATATTTGAGTGAATTACTATGTTTTATCATTACTTTCGAAGTTTAGTTATCTTTTCAGGTTACAGTTCAGAAACCTACAGAATGGAGCTGTATGAGAAGAATTACCGAGGAGCCAGTAAACCTCTGCTTAATTCAGGCCTTTCACCCTCCACAGTGTAGGAAATTGAATTAAGAAGCCAACGGCGAAAGAACGAGGTCATTCCGATCTCATATGAGGAAGTTATGGGCAAAGCCACATGGTGGCAAACTAGCTTGTGCTGCTAGCGCCCAGGCGCTAAGTTGGCTGAACCGTAGGTGCTAAGGTGCTAAGTGGTTAGTTGGAGGTGCTAGAGTGGCTTGGTGGAGTAGTAGCTAGCTTGGAGAAGTCATATGGGATTAGGAAAGAATTTGGAGTTGCTATATCTTGTTGGGATGGAATAAGGAAACTTAGCACATTTCCTAATTCCACTAGGATTGTGAAAGTGGCTAACTCAAGTTCTATAAAAGGAACTCAGGCCTTTCTCGTGGCAAGCCTTTTGGAGAGGTAGCTATAGAACATATTGGAGGTCCAAGGGATATTTGGGGGTCAGGTTTACTATACAAGGCAGGACACAAGTCTACTCACGTAAGGAAAGCTAAAAACGCAAGGATTCTCGGCTGGGCTGGAATTAGCATTTACTCGGCTGGAATTTCCCTTACGTATAAGAGGGAGAAGTTGGCTGGAAATAGAGGAGATCGAATTCACGTTATCATACAGGAGATTAGGTTGGAGGAGAAAAAAAGAGGCGCAAGAACACAGCAAAGGAAAAGGGGACACCGCAACTTGAAGGCTGGCCACTTTTTCATACAGGCGATTCTGCAGAAACAATTCTTCGCTATCTTTCCGGGTTGGATTGTATTTTCTTTATTGATTTCCATGGGTTTTGAGAAACCCATGATGAGCTAAACACTCTATATTGGTTAGGGATGTAATCTGAAGTTGGAAAACATGTTTATCAATTGAATGGCGCATGCTCACATGTTCATGTTGTTTTAAATATCGTTCATGTTCTATTGATTATAATGCCATGTATGATTGATTGTTTGTTTGTTTGAGTCGCGAATTGAATAAGCATGCACTGATATCTACAACTAAATTAGAGTTTTCGATCCGGAATTGTCGAAGGACTCTGGTTACAAGTAGTATAGCATATTTGTAAACGATACTTAAAATTGCCATGCAAGTATGTGTAGAAGCTTGACCTAGGTTGAATCCGAGTTGCCCTTTGCGCCGGGTTAATTAGAATAACCTCAACTCACAAAGACCATTGCTTTCATTGGGTTGAACTTGTGTGGTGCATTACACCAAGTTATCCGGTGTTAAGGATTCATAGAGTGGCGCGATACCCTCTCTGATGATATTAGGATTTTTGCCGGAGTAGACCTGCGATAGGATGCTTTAGGGTTATTGGTGTTACTAATGCATGAATGTTGAGTATGCTTTGATTGATAACATGTTGGAAAACTGACGATGAATTCTCTAACCAATACTTCTCTCTCTGATATTCGTTTTTATTAATCTGCTTTAGTTTGTTTTAGTATAATTTAGTTAAAAAATCACAAGAAACCCCCCCCCCCCTGTTTACTTGCGTAATTGAAAGTAATTAACAATCACTAGCCTCTCTGTGGGAACGAACTTGTTCTTATTTGCTATACTTTAATCTATTTTGGAAGAATTCGATTATTTTGGTTGATTACGACACGACCAATATGATATTACAAATTTTTTATTTCCAAAAAACTATATTCATATTATGATTCCTCTAACATACATATGATATTGTTACTACCCATATTACATTTAGTGAATATTACTATATTATCATTCCGACTCCGAGTCAGAAACAAATGATATGAATTGAAAGGTCGGGTGCCCCCCCGGGGGGGGGGGCTTTAATGCCTTCCAGAGTTCAAAATTTTGCTCGAACCGGTGAAACCAACACTTGGCGATGTCACCGTCGTATCCATCCTGTAACTGGGGTAATGGGCTTCCTTCTTTCAACTTGAGACCGAAAAAATGACAGTTCTGCACCAGCCCAATCACACATCTTCTATTAGCCAATTGTTCGACAAATGTTGATCTTGTTGGTGCAAATGTAAAACAATATCCATTTGAGATATAACGGATGACGCAATTGAAAGCGTTGGCGAGGATTTGGCCACATATTGGCATGCTCATCCAATACTCGCTAGTGCAATTCTTGTTGCTTATTAAACGCCTTTCGAACGCAATGAACTCCTCGTTTAACAACGACTCTTCATCTCTATATGCACACATCATTGGCTTGTATAAATCCGGGTAAGAGCGTAGTTCAACCGCTGACTTATACCTTACACAAGTTACTTCGTCCATACCCAACCCTGTTGCTCCGCTAAATGGTCGAACTTGTTCGATGAACACATGGTATCCACAATTACCATCACCGGCAACATCGCCGGTGGCCTTTATGTATGGACGAAAAAAAGCCGGAAACGATGACATATAATTTTCAAAAATATGTGCTGGGTTTGGAGGATTTTGCCATTCTCAATTCTTGAAAAGTTAGATGGAAATTGCATCAATCCTCTTGCAATCCGGATCGTATATGGCTCTTCAACCACTAATGTATTTCCTTTAACTTTTTCTTTTCTTCTTGCTAATTCTTTCATACTAACTCTTTTTTTTCTTCTTGCTAATTCCTTCATACTTACTCTTCTTGAGTTTGGGTGTGCAGGAACTTTTCCCTTGGAACCAACTTCAATTGTTGAACTTTCTTGAGTGGGAACCGCGGGACCTTTTCCTTTAATATCTACTAGACTTGGTCCCCCTTGTTCCGTTTGACTTCTTTTTCGTTGAGCACCATCCTCCTTCTCATCCTATGGTTCATTTCCTTTTGCAAATGCTCAAATGCAGAAGGGTTTCTTTTCTTTGATTCGTCATGCAATTCCCTAGCTTTTTTGCGTCCCACGGCTCTCGATTCTTTGGTAGAAGGCCTACCTTTTCTCTTCCCTCTAATTGGTTCCTTGACAGCGTACCTTGTGTGCGGAAACACGAAGTAACTCAACTTAGTCAACCAAATTTGCCTTTGCGCCTGATTTAATGTTTCGTATTTCTTGGCTATAGCCTTTCCAATGTGGGTGTCGGCAAACTATGCACCAAAATCTTGCTCGACGATGGGTTCATGTTGCCAAAACGAATCAATATCTTGAATTGGGATCACACCGTCTTCTTCGTACTTGGGCATCATATGCCGGCAGGGAAGTCCCAAACTTGACATGTTAGGACAAACACACTCTTGTTCTCCGTGTAAGTTGCCCAAGTGGAACGTGCAAAGAAGATGATGATCATCTGGGAATACCCTTGCAATGGCATTCATCAAGCCTTGTTTTTTGTCGGTGATAATTACCTTAGGGGTATATCCTTCAACGTAGAATAATTTAATTTTTTCCAATGCCCACACATAGCTTTCTTCGATCTCGTTTCTCAAGAAGCAAAAGGCAACACTAAACGGGGACTTGGTAGAAGTTTGGCCTACAACATTCAAAACCGGGAGCTCATACTTGTTAGTTTTGTACGTGCAATCCATTATAAGCACTTGATGGGAGCACCGTGCTAACTTTATAAACTCGGGATGAGCCAATATAATATGCTTAATTTCTTTATTCTCATCTTCTTCGTGAAACATGGTGTAGTTTTTCGTCTCCCCCAAGTACAAAAGTTGTTGGATCGGGTCCCTTTCTTCCCATTTCTCACGCTTCAACTTGGCTTTGGTGTTTTAGATTGTCTCCAACGTAGACATATTATTTGAGTTTATTTTCTTCAAGTTCCCGAGTATATCACTGGGTTTCAAACGCTTTTCTGTCATATCGTTTACGATGAGCTTTTCTTCCTCGGTGAGCCGTGCCGTAGAAGGATGCGTTAACAAAGTCTCTGGTAGTAGGTGGTTGTGACGACCGCATACAACTGTAGACAAGAACCACTTATTCTTGTTGTTGGTACAAAATTGAAGCTTGAAAGGACATCCCGTCTTCTTAGTGAAAGTTTTTCGCTTGATCTTCGTCTTTGGTACATACTCAGTACCATTCTTCGCATGTCTTGTGTATTGTCCACTACACTCACAAACCATTTGAAAACGGTTGTGTTTTTGTTGGTTGTTACAAACAATCACACACATGATGAGTTTCCCATGTTCTCTAGCCTATTTCTTTGCATCATCTTTTTTATCCCATGTCTACATGGTCCAAGAACAGAAAGTTAGGAGAAAACAAATGGCATTAGCTATATTGTCGAAAGGGATTAACAAGTTATCTATAACCTACCAGCTCGTTCAAATAGTGAGACATAGTATCTTTAGTTTGAGTATCATTTGGAGGAGGCTGATCATACATTGGTTGAGGTACAACCGCGAGCTGAACAAAAACGATCAAGCATTAGGCAACAAAACACTAAAACCAATAAGTTTACGGTTGGGTTAGAAGCGTCAGACCCAACCGTAGAAGCGTCGGACCCAACCGTAAACCAACAAAAAAAAATCTCAAACAATTTTACGGTTGGGTTAAAGAGTCAAACCCAACTGTAACTAGTGCAATAAATACCCATGCACATAATGAGTTACGGTTGGGTTTGTGGTAAACACCCAACTGTAAAACTGTTAAAGTATACTTTTCCTCCATCAAATGTACAGTTACGGTTGGGTTTCTGAAGACAACCCAACCGTAAACATGGCGGAGTCACAAACAAAACTCACTATTATACCTCATTTCATCAAATATCAGCAAAAAAAAAAAAAGAGTTTAAGTTAGAGGTATACCTGACTACTCTCGGCAGTTGAATCTTCACTTTGACGACTACTTTCTCCATTTGGTTGAGTTTCACCATCACAACTTTCACTTAAAACCTCTTTACCATCCAAATAATCATACATAGTTGGGTCTCCCTCAATGGGTATGTAGAATTTAGTTTGGCAATCATACAAGGATTCACCCTCCACAAAATTGCCACTAGAATCACTCATTTTGGGTTATTCAAAATTTTGGGTTAAAACTCTCTTATCTTTCTTCTACTTTTCTCACCAACAAAAAACAGATACAAGACTGATTTATGCATAGAAAATGAAGGATATAGGAGATGAGGATGATCATTTATGGTTGGGTTCGATGACTCAAACCAACCGTAACTACATTTCCACTAAAAAACTCATATCTACGGTTGGGTTCGATTATTAAACCCAACCGTAATATAATTTGCACTAAAACCACATATTTGTTACG
>JAJJMC010006027.1:2363857-2382291 GCA_023531435.1 Papaver californicum | reverse complement strand
CATTACAAAACCCAACCGTAAAAGAGTATGCACTAAAACTAACACTAGAATTTACGATTGGGTTCTAAGCTAAAACTCAACCGTAAATCCTACTGGATAACTTAAAATTGGATTCTCTAATTTGTCTGTTTTTCGGTTTTTCTTTGTTTTAATGACCCAATTTACCTTCAATCAAGTTAAAATGATTGAATAAGTTCAAAATTTTAATTTTGAAACCCAAATTTGACCTTAAAACTCAATGCTCCAAGGAATGGATTACGGTTGGGTTTTATGGCAAAACCCAACCGTAAGTGCAAGTTGAAATTGTAAACTTAATTTGGATTTTACGGTTGAGTTTTCTGGATAACCCAACCGTAAATAATCCCTAAATAGTGACAAAAATTATTGTGACTTCTTTATTTGTGTCTCCTTAAAGTAGACAATTCCAACAGATTTTTTATTTGAAAATCTAGCCGTTGGGTATTTTTTGCTATAAAAAGAAACCTTTCCTTATCACTTTCTCATTATTCTCTATCCCTTTCATTCTCATTATAATTTAGACTTTCCAACTCATTCTCACCATATCCTTTCAACTATTAAAAATGGTACGATACACGAATGATGAAGATGTTGCAATTGTTCGAGGGCGGCTTATGATGATAGAGCACGCTTACGAGAGAGCCTTCTATAACAACAATAACAACGTTGTTAGAGCTGAAAATTGGATGGACGGTCAGGAAGACGATTCTTGGTGGGAGCGTGTGTTTGAAATGTTTGTGGCATTAGAGGGGAATGGATATCGGAGGACGTGGAGAACCATGAAGAGACGCTATGCGGCGTTGTATGAAGAAATGGAAAACTTAAAACTGGAAATGAAAATGAAAGTTGAAGCATTTCCCGACGAACCCCGTGTGGAAAGAGTAAGTGTGTCAATTAATAAATCGTTTGTGAAAAAGAGTTTTAAAAAATTCAAACTTATAATTGATTTATTTTTTTCAGCATGTGATGGCTAGGGGCAGTATAAAATCAAATATGGGAAGGAGTTTACGCATAAGGATTGCTATCGTATCTTGGAACAAAGTTTCTATCTTGAGTTTCGCCGTTATGATTAAGTGTTTAAGTGTTTAAGTGTAATCATCTAATGATCTACTGTATTTCGTTTCCTTTGGTTCTTCCTTTAATGTTAAAAATAAGGTCTTTAACAACTCTGGTATTTGATAAGAAAATGAACTAAACCCAAATGTAACTAATTTTCTCTTAAAAAACTCCTTCTTACAGTTGGATTCGGTGACTCAACCCAACCATAACTACAATTCCTACTAAAAAAACTCAATTTTACGGTTGGGTTCGATTATAAACCCAACCGTAAAATAATTTGCACTAACACCACAACTTGTTTACGGTTGGGTTTCAAGGCAAAACTCAACCGTAACTATATGATGAAATATGCACTAAAACTAACACTAGAACTTACGGTTGGGTTCTAAGACGGAACCCAACCGTAAATTCTACTGGATAACTCAAAATTGGATTCTCTAAGCCGGAACCCAACCGTAAAACTGTCAGAATTTGTGTCTCCTTAAAGTAGACAATTCAAACGGATTCTTTATTTGAAAATCTAGTCGTTGGGTATTTTTTCACTATAAAAGGAAACCTTTCCTTGTCACTTTCTCATTATTCTGTATCCCTTTCATTGTCATGCTAATTCTAGACTTTCCAACTCATTCACACCATACCCTTTGAATCACAAAAAATGGTAACTACATACACGAATGATGAAGATGTTGCAATTGTTCGAGCGTGGCATACGATGGTAGAGCATGCTTACGATAGAGCATTAAAAAACGACAATGACAACGTCGTTTCACAAGAAGATTAGCATGAGGGTCAAGATATTGATCCTTGGTGGAAACGTGTGTTTCTAATGTTTGCGGCATTAGAGGGGAATGAAAATCATAGGACGTGGAGAGCCATCAAGAGACGGTTTGAGGCGTTGTATCAACAAATGAACAACTCATAACTGGAAATGCAAATGAGATTCGAAGCACGTCCCGACGAGAACGGTGTGGCAAGAATAAGTTTGTGGATTAATAAATCGTTCATTAAAAAGAGATTTAAAAAATTCAAACTTATAATTGATTTTTTTTTTCAGCATGTGTTGGCTATGGAGCAATATAGAATCAAACATGGGAGGAGTTCAAGCATACAGATTGCTATCGTATTATGGAAACAAGTCGAGTGCTTGATTATCGCCATTATCTTTAAGTGTTTAAGTGTAATCATCCAATGATCTATTGTATTTCGTTTCCTTTGTTTTTTCCTTTAATGTACTACTTTAAATCTATTACAATAGAATGAATAAGTTAAAAATGTGTGTTTTAAACCCAATTTGGAGTGTATTGAAAATAAAAAAAAAAAGTTAACATGAGCATTTACGGTTGGGTTTGGACTCAAACTCAACCGTAAATCATGCTGAAATGCTTAGTGAAAGTTTTACCGGTTGGGTCCGATTACTAAACCCAACCGTAATATAATTTGCACTAACACCACAACTTGTTACGGTTGGGTTTCAAGGCAAAACCCAACCGTAACTATATGATGAAATTTGCAATAAAACTAACACTAATTTACGGTTGGGTTCTAAGCCGGAACCCAACCGTAAATTCTACTGGATAACTTAAAATTGGATTCTCTAATTTGTGTGTTTTTCGGTTTTTCTTTGTTTGAATTACCGGATTTACCTTCAATCTAGTTAAAATGATTGAATAAGTTCAAAATTTTGATTTTGAAACTCAAATTTGACCTTAAAACTCAATGCTCCAAGGGATGGATTACAGTTGGGTTTTATGGGAAAACCCAACCGTAAATGCAAGTTGAAATTGTAAACTTAATTTGGATTTTACGGTTGGGTTAGAGCCTCAAACCCAACCGTAAAACTGGAAAAAAGATGGTGTTCATCATTGTTCTTTGATTTACGGTTGGGTTTTGTTGAAAACCCAACCGTAAATCTGGGCAAAAATGGTGTTCATCGGTGTTCTTCGTCTTACGGTTGGGTTCGACATGAAAACCCAACCGTAAATTTCTCTGAATAACAAAAATCAATCTTTCAAATCGTGATTTCATCAAATTTGAGCCATAAAAAGACCAAGAGTTTAAGCTAGAGGTATTCTCAATGCTACTACTATAGTTGATTGAATCAAAATCTAGGGTTTAAAAAAAAACGACAAAATTTTCTTAAATTTCATCTAGTTTTTCTTCCTACCAAACACAAATTCAAAAAAAAAAATTCAAATCATTTGATTAAGTAAAAGATTATGTTTAATTAATCATGATTAGCTTAATTTATTAATTAATTAATAAATTAAGATTAACTAATCAGGGGTGGTTTAAGCATTGTGAAAATATTATGGATAAGGGATTTTTGAGTTTTACTTCAAAATGTTTCTATTTCGTCTTATTAGAGGAACCCCTCCAGGATTTTGGAGCCTTCTTAGAAAAAAAGAACACAAAACAAGACACTCTTAAAAAATAGTTTTTCAGTTAAATTCAAGATAAAAAAGGATAACAAATACATAGTCTTGCTTGCCTAATTTGCAGCAGCCAGCAGCAGCCACCGTCTTCTTTTGTCTTGGCCCTTAAATCAGGCCACCTTTACTCCACTGAAGCCTTTGATGCTAACAATGAGCGAGCAGGATCAACGTTGACACAGACAAAATATTCGTCTAGTGCATCTCCATTAAGCTATAGACAGTCAGAATGATTCAGAAAAAATGAAAATAAGAAAGAGTTACCACGAAAAGAAGAAAAATTCAATTCCATTAGAACCGATAGGGGCAAGAAAAGGCTGTCATAACATTTTTTTATCCTTCTGATTGGAATTCGACGAATAAATATAGAAACAAGGCATCATTTTCCTTTTGCTTTTAAGACTCTTGTGTGGAGAATCATTTTCATATGAATATAAATTGGGCACAAAATTCCCTCAATTTTGAGGTGCTCAGGGTTAACAGCAAAATTCTGAGTGGTAAATCAATACGATACAAATAAAAGAATGGTTACATCATTAGGAATCATTCCGAGATTTGATTTGGATTGCTCAGGTAGAAAATTTCCTGTTTGGACATTTGTGCTCCAGCCTGGGCAATGGACCTTCAATTTAACATTCATACCTTAGATATGTAGACAAGTAACACTCTAAGCATCAATTGCAGTGTATGAAGCAGCAAAATGATAGCCGTTGCATCCGACCCCTGTTCCTTAACACCCCATTCTTTGACGTGGGTGTGAGATGTAATTCACGTGAGATTAGGCACGTTGCGGTGGGTGTCAGCAAATTCTCGAATGATACACTTCAGAGTCCTACCCCCTCTGCCCTGCATATGCCCGTGATTATTTATTCCTCCATCTCGGGTCCTACTCTCAAGATAATCCGAAGCTGCATTGGCGAGCGCCTTCAGCCACATGGGTACTAGAGTCTCTGCTTCACCCTGCTTCAGATACTCAGCTGGCAAAGCCCGTACCTGATATTGATAGCGAAGGAGTCAAATATTAATAACCAAAAAAAAAAAGAGAACATTTTAAAAAAATATAAAGATCATTTCCCCGTCAATGGAATGAAAGTACTAGCATAAATTAAGAGAAATATTTCGAAATGTAGAAAACATTTTAATTCATTGTAGGGATGAAGAGACACCGTAGAGTGCAGCCACCCATGTAAAGATTCCCAGGAAAGCACTGAATTCCAGGTGGTCCTCTCACTTAAGCTGCAAATTGCTGCTAGTTGTTGTAATATTGTTGCAGACTTGTGAACCTACTTAAAACAGAGGTGGAACAGCCAGTATTCCTTGGTTAGAGACAAACAAGGGGAAAAGTGAAACTTCTGGGTTTTCCATAAAAGCAAAAGGAAACACACACACCCTCGACATTGCCGGGACCCCAAGTAAAGCGTATACTATACTAGATACCAGTACCTCGCCACTACGAGATATGACCTGAATTGTCACTGAGCCGAGTGACCCTTCAGTCATACATGACATCGATTCCAGCACTGAGGTTAGACCAACCTCTAAAAAACCTGCAAGGTTCCCTTACATCAATCAAACGAACAAGAACTATAATTCACAAGAAGAAAGAGAGATGCTATCATTGACCACGCTTACATGACATGTATGACATCGCTGCTACTGCTGCTCCACGGTGCATTGCAGTGCAGCATATAGCTGCCTTTTGGAATGAAACCTCAAGCAGAGAACCAGATGCAGCCAGCATTTCCTGATAGATTATCACATAGTCAGCTTCATTTCGCTCCATAAAGAAGTTCATCCAAAGAAATTTGAACAATGAGCCTTTAACAAAAAATCTCATATGTATCACATTAAAATTAAAATATAGGGAACCATTTAAACAAGAAAGTAAAGTGAAACCTTGGGACAACTACGAACAACAGTAGATGTGAAATTAGTGTAAGCCTCTACAAGATCTGGTTCTTGATCGCATATATAGGAAGAATTAAGAGCCATAATTGAAGCTGCAGATGAAAATCTGTCAAACGTGCTAATAAAAAGAGATCCATATTCTTCCCTGTGACCGAATTCTTCAATGACGACAGCAGCTGATACGCAAATCAATGTATTTCCCAAATAAAGATATGGATAATAAGTGAAGTGAAATTCAAGTTCGCTTATCAACAAAACAAACAAAAACTCTACAAAATAGAGGAAGCATCCATTGACACTCCATGTAAGGCTGCTCCGTTGTAAGACAGCCCACATGTAGATGATCCCTGGAAAAATTTAGTTGTAGGGATTCTAATGGAACTCCCAAAACAGAGGTACAACATCTGGTTAAGGGTTAAGAACTTACCCGTTCTGACATAGCAGTCATGGCTTTGAAAAGAGAGAAAGTTTGTAGATAAACAATCCAGTACTTTAGGCAATAACATTAAGAAGTGTTGACCTGCCAATGAAAACAGATCAGTAACAATCTGAAAACATTGCAGTCTAAAGACCATGAAACGATGCTAGAATTTAAAAATAGCTATACCTGAAGAGTGAATGGCTTGTGACAGTGCCCGGCACGCTGCTGCAGATAAACTAGCACTTTCCATGTGCAAGGACGCGTATAGTTTCTCCAGAATGGGCCAAAAAACACCCAGAAGAGCTAGAATAGTATCATCATCGGCTGGAACAGTTGACGAAGAGATTGCTAGATGACTGAACACAGTTCCCATCCTGAAACCAAGGAATCATTATAGGGTAGCCAGAGGATACAGAGATTCCAGGCATGAGAGTCCCCAGTAAATATATCAACAGGAAGAGAAAAGGCTTTTTTCGGTAAATTGCATATTAAGGAGTTCTTTTTAAGCAAAGAGATTATTTTTTGAGTTTATGCATTCCCAGACACTCTTCACAACTAGCTGTAACATATGTCAGAGATAATAACTTGAGTAAGTAGTATCAAACATTAGACTAACAATAGTAAACTAGAAAACAGAAGTTTTTAATTCAGGTCAACGAGAACTTAGTAGCAAATAACCATCTCAAAGCATCTCTGAAGCATCCATTTTCGGCAAGTACGTGAAAGTTTGAGAAAAGTTACTGCTTTGAAAACATTAAAGAACTACTGGTACCTGAATTATTGCATATGAAGTTGCACTACTTTGTTGCAATAGCAAGTGACAAGTAAAGCTCAGGCCAAGGTTATTATTAACATTACCCAAATTAATAGATATAAACATCCAGGTTTACAGCATCAAGAAACAAACCTGTATAGTCCCCTTGCAGCAGAGCTCAAGGCTTGTGTATAACTCGCAGGGTTCTGCCTTAGTGAATGCCCGCTCTCTTCGTCAATCTGGAGGAACAAATTATCCTGTAACTGACACACACAATAGATATATAGTACAGAAGAAACTCTAAAAAGATCAACAACTTACAAGTTTCCCAATAGCTCCATAACAAGAAGAAAGCAGTCTCGCTAAGGAGTTGTTCTTTAGCTGCTTATCAGGAATTGTGCCAATTATCAGAGTTATCGCACTAACCACTTCTTCCTCCTCTTCCAAAGGTAAGTGGCGCTCTTCTAATCCCTAAAAAAAGAGTTAATTATTCAGATAGATTTTACAGACAACAGAATAGCATGCATGTCCTCTGAAGAATCAAAAACAATTGAACAATGTATCTTCACAGTCAAATAGCAACTTATAATTAAGACATCCCCTTCCTACTTTTAGTTACATGAAGCTCCAGCTACATGTCAAAACCTACTAAGATTCAGTCGTTGTATACAGATTTACCTCTCCAATCCAGATCAGAATTTCTAAGTCCGAAGGTTCATGAATCACTGAAGATGCGTCCTCACAAAGCTTACGCAAGGCTGACGCACAAGCATTTGAGTTCACCAGTTCTCTAATTCCTGCAGCAAAAAATAATCTGAAAGTAGATAATTAGCTCAAAAGGAAGCAGGATCCAGATGCAGTGATGGTACTTGATGCATCGAATGAGAGAATAATAATGATTTCTTCAGAAAGGAAAATATACTGGATTGCACGTTGGAAAAACAATAGGTAAGAGTCCCTCACAGTAATGGTCTAGTAGACGTTTGTACACCAGAGATCCACTTGGAGTAGGAACCAACAACATCGGCTACTGTTCTGTAAACCTAGAATTGATGATCATCCAGGAGTAACCGCTCAAATCAAAAAAGGATTCTGTAAGTAAACTAGTACAAGAAGAAGCAAATGATAACATGAACAATCATCATGGTAATTAAAAGTGATATTTAAAACGTACAAGGCACAGGAATCCGTCAAGCCCATCAGATGCTCTATTTGACAAGATTGTTACTAACTGCAGTATCACAGAGAAATCGAATGGTTGGCCGTCTTGAAGAATTAGTTCTGCAACCTGAACTATGTACAAGGGGACCCAATCATCAATATCCAGTCTCATTTGCATTTGACTATTTTACATATTTTAAAATTTTCCAATTTGCACAAATAGCTAAAGGATGATAAAATGAGTGGGGATGCTTGGGTTCGTAATACTTGTAGGTGATAAGAAGCTATTACCCTTGATCGTACATCAGGGTTTGCATGAACTACTATTGAAATAAAGTATTCAACGAGATTTTTAGTGAGTAGCAGAAATACGAGTTTTCAAATCATGATAGGCAGTCTATCATGATCAATGATCGTAATAAGACTCAACGACACACCAATACCACATACAAGATGTTATGAGCAAGCACCCTGCTCACTTTATGAAATTTATGAATTTAATCATGACAAAACAAAAGCAATTACTTTTACTAGGAGATCTCACCACATTAAGTACGAACATTTTGGTTTCCACTTCCTTCCAAGGTATTTGTACATCTGAAGATGCCCATCCTCCAGAAAAAATCTACGATAAGATTAACACAGTAACTAAAAAGAAATAATAGCACTAATAGTTTTCATAAATAAAATGCAAAACAGCAACTCAAGAACTACTAGAAAGCCTTTAAGAGATAACAAGCTCCAATATAATATTTTCCAGCTTGAAAATATTGTTTTTTGGTCCTCCAGTAATACGAGTGGACAGATTTTGCATAAATATTTACAAAACAACTAGTGCCAAATACAAACAAATTGAAACACGTAGCTTGAGTATGTTCATCAAATTCAAATCCTCACCTTTTGCACAAAAGTACCAGATCCTAAAAGCTGACAAATATCCACAAAAAGCTCAGACAGATCCATCCTGAACTGTGCAAGACCATCAGGCAAGTCAAGAGTTCTGCTCTCACAACTGAATGTAGAATCATCCACCTGGCATCAGAAGTAGTATTTTAAGTCGTTTCTTAAAAAAATATGTTTAACTCGATCAAGATAATATGACAAATTCAATTTTGTAGAGAGGAAAAGCTCTCGGAAAGGACATTTTCCGAGCTAGCAAAAGTAAGAAATCAAAGAACATTTGAGGCGGAAAAAGTTATAGACTATGATAGGAATATGAGTAAACTCAAGATGAACTTCCGAAAAATCTGAGTTCTAGGGTAGAAACTCAATATAGACATAAAAGTCATTTATAATAAATAATCAAAAACTGCCTAAGCTCTAGCACATGGAGCTCCTTAGAAATAGAACTCCCTAAACATAATAAATAGCCTACTAAGACAACTACTAACTTAAGCTAATAAAACTCTAAGATGGATATTTTAGATACTTCTAGATATTTCTAAGATTCAACTACATAATAAAAACGAAAAATACCCTATTTATTTTGGTACATAAATTATAACGAACTAAATACCAATAATAAATAAAAAATCTGATTTTCCATATTTTGTCCTGTGACACGTCAGATAGCTCTATATACTATTCGCATTTCACAGATGATGATATTATTCATTTCAATGTACAAAAATCTTTGATCGCAGCTGAAAGAGTACGAAAGTAACCTGAGCACGCAGTAAAAGGGCATCAAGTAATGCTGAGTATACTGGAAAGAACATCTCTTCCACCTTTTTCCTACTGCTCAGCTTATCCATGTCCAAGCCAAGAGCATAGCTTGCCAGACAGCACCTGGATAGTTATGAAACAAGTGCAGGTTTTACGGTCTTATGAGTTAATGGAGTCACAAATATTTGAACAGAAAGAAAAAAAAAGAATGAGACTAGCTTGAGGAAAACGAAAACCAACCAAAATTGCAATGTTGAGTCCGCAATATCCCAATCTTCACTTGGAAAAGCTACACAACTGCCATGTGTAGCATATGAATTTAGAAAGTATACTACTGGTATCAACTTGTTACACAGTACAATCGAGAATAATTAGTTGTTTTTTTTAACGGAAGTATTAAGATTATTGTACAACCTCAAAAGGGCATCTGCCAACACAAGTGCTTCTGTACTTGCTTCTACAATCAAATCCGGAGCCTAATATTCAATGTCCCACAGAATGAAATCAGTCAAAAAATCAGAGTATCAACAATGCTATCAATTTGGGATGTAAGGTATATCAGGAATATTATGACTAATTAGATTCACCGCATCATGTCAGTCATTTACATGAAACAGTATAAACCATGTAAGAACCTTGAACTCTGCCGAGGAGATTCGTTACTTACTGCCTGCCCAATCTCCGACATCAAGCATGCGAGACCACCAATTACTTTCTCATCTCCACTAGCAAGGGCTGGTAGAAGCAATACTTCTTTAATAAAAGGTACTCTGAAAAGCAAAACCTGAGGTAATCCCTATAAAAAAAAAGGAAAGATAGTACAAATCAAATCCAGGAAAATATTTTTCCATAACCATGAGGTGCTTAACCACGTCCATACCTCGTATCGGCTTACGAGCTCAATTAGTACTTCAATGGCCAGGTCAAACGAAGAGAATACCTACACATGATATAGTTAAATAGACTGGAGGCATGGCTAAAGTTTCTAATAATATACTATTTCAAAAGAAAAAAGAAGCGGTGAAAAGCAAACCTGCAGAGAGTTGAAGACAAAGTTAAGAAGTGGATGTGTTGGTAAGGATGACGGTGGAATCTCAGAGAAGCACCCAGCTCGAACCTGCAATTCAGTGAGACTACTATCACAATCGATAACAGCGAATGAGATACAAAAAGCAGTAAATGTTGAAGTCTAGATACTGAAATTTATAGGAGTATACACTAAGTCTGCATATAGAAGATACTGGAGACACAAAATTTAGTAATGGTCAACTAATTTAATCATCTTGTGTAGCCTCAAGAAGTACCAATTCAAAGTGCTGAGAACACAATACCAAGATAGAAGACATAAAGATAAATAGATTAAGGAAGTGAATTAGTCTTACCCAACTAAGCAAGCATCTCAAAATTTTCCTATTCCTGTCTTGAAGTTGATTCTTATCAGCATGCGTTTGCTCGGACTGATGCCTAAGGAACTCAAGAACAGTAGGAGTATGTGCAAGTAGCTGTTTGAGACATGTAGAATAATATCAATTTTTCTATACATCCTTAAGAAATGATTTGTAAAGACGGACAAACAATCACCTCTTGACCATATTGAAATCTAAGCGACGAAGAGATATTAGAATCAGTATTCTGATCTTCAATAACTTCTTCAGGCAAAACAGTAAGCATCTCCAAGACAGCAACATTACCATTTTCTTGGTTCTCTAAAGTCTGTAAACTCGCGAAAAGTTGTTCAATTGGTTTCTTATGTTGTACGGAACGTAGTACAAGTGCAGAGAGCGCAAGACAGATTTGTGTTAAGAGCTGAGGAGGTCCGTAACTAAATTTCTTAGCAGCGATAATTAGAGCATTTAGTAAAACATCTTTATCCCCAGCTCGTAAATAACATCCTTCAGTTTGGATCTGAAGAGTGCATATAGACACACACATATAATTCATTCATCCGTAGATAGATAGAAAGAAAAAGAAATTCTGACCTAATTTGTATTAATCGGAAGAGAATTGAAGTACCTTTTGTTTCAGAATCTGAGCAGCGAAGAAATGGAGTTCGAAATTATCGAGGAGGGGGAAATTAGGATTTGGAGGAGAAGTGAGAATAGAAGTGGAGACATCCCAAGCAGAAGGAGTTTGTTGGAAATGAACTAACCATTGATTAGCAGCAACTCTATTACATGATTGTGAATCATGGTTTAATACTGACACTGCTTCTGCTACTTTCAGACGAATTTCATCCATTTCTTTCTTATTTTTATCAACAAATCACTACCCACTCCTCCTGGTATTACTACGACTAGTCATCGAATGATTGGAGCCTGAAAGTGAAAGATTTTGGATGACCAACTTAACTCACTAGTCTCTGCACCAACAAATCTCTCTCTCCCTCTCTCATCTACTGATGTCCTCCGTGTCTGTCCCAAAATCAAGCCCACTGCATCCTGTTTATTTTTTTATTTTTTTCTAAATAGATTTCTAGAAGTGTGAACATGGATCGTCCAATCCGCCAACCCGACTCAATCCACTTATAATTTTATGGATAGATACCTAACCCGCCTATGCATGGTTGGACATGAACGTATTTTTAAAACCCAATAAATATTGGGTTGGATACAGGTGCAAGTCTAAAAATTTATTGGACATTCGCACCCGCTAGGATAAAAAGTAATGATAAAATATAACAAATATATAGGGAATTTTTTTTATTTTAAAGGTCATTCGGGGGATTCACCGCACAAACAACGGATACCTGAAAACATTTTATTATAGTTTTAGTATTGGTATGTTGTAATAATTTAATACTTTTTCAATTTCAGTAATTTGAGATGTAATTTAATTTTTTATTTTGATGTTACCTATTTTTCTATAAAAATATGAAATTCATAGGTTAACCCACATCCAATCCACTCACCCGCTTATCCTCAGGTGATGGACTGGACATGGATTTAAATTTAGCACCCGTCAATTTGATGGATTGGACATGGATGGCCCCATATCCACAGGTCCCACCTGTTGCTCACCCATAATTTCTGGCTTTCTGCACGATCGAAACTAATATCCAGCCCAAATTTCCTTTTTTTCTTTTCACAGTGAAACCCACGGTTTGAAAACGTCGCGTGCATACCTATTTTCTCGATTAAAATTTCTCACATGCTTATTTTGGAAATTGTGCTTTTAGTACCAAACTAACCCTCCGTATATATTTCTTCTTCTTGTCTGTTTTTCGTATTTTCATAAAGAAAATGAAAAATCTCAGTCAGAGCTAAGAGGGAGATTTTGCGATTTTCATGAACTGGAATTCTCTCTAGAGGTTTGTTCGTTTTCAATTCTCATCTTTTTCCTTTCCAATTTTTTTTCTCGACTTGATTCTATCTACATTCTCAACAATTTTCATATTTTTGTTTGTTTTTATTTCTTAGGGTTTTGGAAGTATATTCAGATATTTTTTAGTTAATTATTTTCGTGTAAGGATCTCTTCGAGCTAAAAAATCGATTTTTAGCTTTGTTTTTGTTCTGATTTTTGTTGATTTATTTATTTTGTTAGGTTCTTTGTTTAATCGATTTTCCGAGCATCTACAATATCAATTTAAGGTAAGACTCAAATCAATTAAATCAATTTAGATCTTTTCCCAACTTTGAGAGTTTTGATTTGATTTTCAATCGAATTTTAGATTGAATTAAATCGTTTTAGTCGTAATTTTGTTTTATAATTACCTAGTTTTAGATCCAAATCAATAGACTGATTTGATTCAAATTTTCACAGGCCAAACAATTTATATGTACACATCTTCTTTTGATTGGGAAGGGTACCTACTGAATTTTTGATAAGTTAAATTTCAATTTGTTGTATAAAATTTTTATTTTCTGCATAATGTAGCTGCGTAACTTGTTTTCTTTGATGTTTTTCTTCGTAGGTTAAAATGTCTTTTGGTAGTTCACTAGCTGTACTTCATTATTTAAATGACTTTTTAGCTCATCATATCGATACTAACACAAATATGGAGTCGTTGAAGACAATTGTTTGCCAGAAGTGGACTCATTTATTTCCTCAACATATCAGTTTCTCGTTCGACGACAGAACCAAGTTTGTGTGTGTAGATTCTGATATTTTACTTCGGTGTTTTGCATCTCTCTACTATTGTAAAGGTCGTAAGAGCTTTGATTTGGTTGTTGAAGTTGGCATAAATGCTTCCAGCAATGGTAGTAGATCTTCCAATAGTTGTTGTGTAACTAAACCTAAAGAAGTTGTGGTCTGTTTCCTTGAGGATGGGTTTATGCCTTTGACCAAGACTCTTATATCTGATGGGTGGGTTACAATACTTTGTGAAGTCGGTAAAGTTTATTTTGGAGGTATATCAGATGTACGGATTTCAATGAAGAAATAGGAGGTTAAGTCTGGGTATCATCTTCTTGTTTTTAAGAATGAACCTAGTAGGTTCTATGCGAACTGCACAAAAGACATCTTCCCTTGGAAGTTTAGGATTACAGGTATTGATGGTGAAAATAGGATGCTTAAGGTTAAGAAATATATTAATAGTCATGATTATGGATTGGGATATAAAAGCTTTCACCACAAACTCAGTAGTCTTTTTGTTTCTAGTTTGATAACGGACGATATCTGAATTGATCCAAGTTTCAAAGCTTCTAATTTGTTATAAATGTCTAAAGCTCAATTTGTTAGAATGTGAAATATTATCAAGCTTACAATGGCATAGAGAAAGTGTATGAGGATATTTTTGGTGGTGATGGCATGTCGTATTCGCATCTGGTGTGGTATGTAGATGTTATTTGTAGTATCAACGAGGGTAGTTTCATTGATTTTCAGGTTGATCAATGCACTAATCAGTTTGTTTGTCTTTTTATTTCTTTCGAGGTGTATATTCATGGTTAAAGTTTCTTTCATACATTACTTTATCTGAAATGTGACTTTTCTGACAGGGAGATTTAAGGATACCTCATGGCTGTCACCGGTATCAACACTGAAAAAGAAATTTGCATCATTTTTTTTTATCGTGACTGCATAATTTGGTATGCATCTTTTTATACATACATAATGCGTTGTATAACTTTTGTATTAGCTTTTCAACAACATAATACGTTATGCAGCCGTTGTATTAGTTGCATACTCCATTATGCGGTCTTTTTTATGATTTTTTTTAGTCCTGAAACATACTTTTTTATGTGCAGAGTTTTTTCCCTTAACCATGGCCTTAATCCCTGGTGAAGATAATGACAACTGATAATGGTTCATGAATAATTTGAAACAAGTTTTTGATGATAGGCCAATCACATTTTTATCTGACCGTGGGGAAAGAATAAAGGAAGCCATTCCAAATGTTTTTCCGGATCTTTCCGCAGGTACTACTATTATCATCTTAAGAAAAACTTACCAATTACTACTTCCGATGATAAGTATGGTTCCGTTGTTGATGCTTTTCAAGATGCTATATATGATCTTAGTCCTGAAAGTTAACAAACTTCTATCATGACAATTAGGGGTATCGGTTGTGGATGAGTTGCAAATTATATTGAAGAAATTCATCGCGAGTGCTAGTCAAATGTCTATTTTCAGGGTTGTAGGTATGGGGGAACAACTTCGAGTTTTGTTGAATCTTTTAATAGTGGATTAGGCATCACAAGAAGGTGCATGCAAGTAATGTTCTTGATCAGGTGCGGAAGAAGGTGATTCAGCTGATGTCAACAAGATGTTATTAAGATGCCCGCAATCTATCAGTAAAACCCCGGGACCTCGTCCAAATTGAACACCATATTGTATTAAGATGCTACAAACACTAGCCTACTATCAGGCTTCAGACTGAATGTAGTTGAGAAGAAACAAACCTCCGAGCAATTCATCTTCATCCATGCTTCTTATGTCTCTTGGATCTCGCAAGATCCTACCCGCTTGATTTCTCTAGCCGACGTCCTTTACAGTCCTAGGAGTTGCTCCACCGTCCTTTGTTAATACTAGTGTTACCATGCCTCCAATTGGACATCTACATGTTTCTTCATATATGTTACAATCAAGGTAATGAAAATCTATTTGCTTCGAGTGATCTCCAGGTAAAAAAGATATCAAGCAAACCTTAACTATTTGGATAACTTACTCTTTTCAAAAGTTATAAAGATGACTACGAATGATTGGTCCATTTACAAATATAAGCCTTTTTGGCGTTTTCGAATATAGGCCCGTTTTTTTGAACATTTCGAATATAGGCCTGGTCATACTGTTTTTTTGATAAAAAGGGATTCCTTCCAGTTAAGTGCAAGGTGACAGTTATCTAACCTATTTTTGGTCATATTAACCCCTGAATCACATCTCATTGGAGGGAAGGGTAAATGATTCGACAATCCTGAAAGCGGTGTAACAATCCTGAACTGGGTTTGACGAACCTGAAAGCGGTGTAACGATCCTGAATGGGACTCGATGAACTTGAAAAGTATTGTATAAGGTTGATTCCCTACCAACCAAAAATCCTAAGACACTTGGGAATGATGAACCCTTTTGGGGAACAATGTAACGAACCTGAAAATGGCGAAATGATCGTCAACCGAGCTCGTCGAATCTGAAAAATGATATAAAACGTCAAGGTAGCAACGAGTAAAGGGTAAATAAGTAAACTGTAGTGGGACTTAACCAAGATGGATGGAAAAGTTGACGGTAGACCTATATTCGAAATGTTCAAAAAAAAACGGGCATATATTTATAATTCGGGTTTTTTTATGGACCCATATTGTTAAATAATCCAAAATGATTCTACCTCACAAGATCAGTCTAAATCAAGTTTCTATATTAATCTTTCGGAAATACAAACTGAGAGACGAATAATTCTTTGTAGTTTCTATCAATCTTATTCCTCAATCAATTGTTCATGAATGGACATATAGTAGAAGAGACAGACATTTATAATAGTACAGAACTACAATGATCAAGATAAAATTTCGGATAACAAAGATGAATTGGGTAAAATATAGTATGGCCGGGATTCACGAATCCTTTAGTAAAGACTTCAAATCCATAAGCTAGTTATGTTTCTCGAAAAAAGCTAAGTATTTATAGGACGACTCTAGTATCAACTAGGAAACAGCGTGCGGGGATTGATATTCTTAGTTGCAGAGAGTTCTCTATTTATAATCATGAAACATGCTAGGTTGCTTAAAGTTCAAGCAATTATTTCTTGTGATCAAAGCGAGTTCGTGAACTAGTTTCCATGTTTATGAATTACTTTGATCCTAAGAACTTTTACTTCTCAATATAAACATGTACGCATGTGAGAAGTTTACCTTGTAATGCAAAGAAGAATGTGCTCCCGCATATTTGTCGACTAAAGAACTGTACACACAAATTAGCTCGTGAATTAACCAAAAAGGTCAGTGAACCATCAAGCAATATTAGAGTTCAGTAACACCAAAAATCAAACCAGTTCGCGAACCAAAAAAAGTGGTTCGTGAACTCAATATGTTTTAGTGACCAGGAACATACCCAAAAGTGCGTAGTTTGTGAACTAATAATTCAGTTCGTGAATATAAGAAAATATCAAAAATGTCTGGAATTCCTTGCAATTGGATAGTTTACGAACTAGAAAAATCACTTAACATCAATTTTATTCACAGTTCGCAAACCAAAAATTCAGTTCGTGAACAATAATGCAATTTGATGTTTTTAGGCTTTTCTTTCGCAGACATAGTTTATTGAACAATAAAACTTATTCTCAACCTCAAAAGAGATAAGTCCTTGAAGATCCACTGCCAGTTCATATTTCGAGATTATTCAAGTACTAGCTTGAACTCGAAACTTATTCTTTGTAATTCTTCATATATACTAAAGCCATACAACATTATCTCAGAAGATAGAATGACAGTAATAATGAGTAAACAAGATAGTCATTCTTCATATACCTTTGTTCACGAATTTCTCATAGATGTCTTCGTTGTTCTCCAATGTTTAATTTTCGAGGGTATTCAATGATTTCTGATACTCAACTACATAAATCTAATCTTAGTTCGAGACTGACTTTAGTAGACTATAAATCAAGAAATAGTTTTGGTCAACTAACATTGACAACAAGCTTGACATATCAATACTTGTATGTTCTACCTAGCGATGCTCTAACACTTTGAGAAACAAGTTTTAGATTTTTTTCAAGTTTAGGGTTTGTTTATTAGGAGTCATCTAATAAGAAGCAAAAAATATGAAAATTAAGTAATTTTTTTTTGAAATGAAATTATTTTTTTATTAAATTTTACTTAACCTTTTATGATCTTTATTTATAGTCACGATCACCCTGAGGTCTAAGTGATTATCTTGTCCATAGTTGTGATTTTTCGGAGTTGTAAAGTCTGGATCATTCGTTCATAGTCGTTATTCATAAGAATAATTTTAGGACTGAAGAAACTATCATATTTTTTTTCATCGAATTATATTCGTTGTATCGTCATAAATTTTATTGCTTCTTCCCTGCATCAAGAACAAACCCATTTGAAACCTTACCTGCAATCCTTATTTGATTAACATCTGTGCAAATTAAGCTAAATCAACATTAAAACCTATTCAGACAAAATCCGTCCCTAAATCACTGAAACCCCAAGAGATTCGGAGCGATGAATTATGTTGAGTAATGACTACATCCTCCGGCGAGTGAGACTCGAAGATCCAAAATCAGATTCAACGAATTCCATTGATTTTGTAATCATCAAAATAAAAACACTTTTTTTTGCAGCAACATATTGTTTTTCCTTCTCAAAATCTATATTTTAATTGAAACCCATAACTACAAGTTTATGATCATTAACTTTCGAAGAGAGAAAAAGAAGAAAAATACAAAGAAGTAGGAGATAGAAAATATATATCAGGAGTAAGAGGAGAGGGAGAAAATGCAGGGAAAAAAAACTTCTTTCTCTTTAGAGTTTCATCTGGGCTATATAATGGTTCATGTCAATGTTTCATGTTTACTACTGTAAATATGTTTTGCTTTTGACTTTTCAAAGTGACCCACTTAACCGATGAAATCTAACAAATTCT
>JAJJMC010006027.1:2339316-2363457 GCA_023531435.1 Papaver californicum | reverse complement strand
AAAATAAAAAAGTGATAGTAACTCTTTTCCAGAAACGGAGGAAGTAATAATTAACGATTGTAAAAAAAAATGAAAAAGACTGATGGAATGAAGATCCAAGTATATATATAGGTTCAAAAGGGGTTTAAGAGTCAAAGATAATACAAACAAGTATAATTATGCTTTTGACAATCCATCCCGCCACATGATAAATTAAAGCGATTCAAGATTAAGATTTATAACTCTTAGTGATGATTATATCTCTATTTACAAGAATATTCTTGATAGACTCATCGGTATGAATGTGAAAATGTGATCGTTTTTCATGAGAATATAGGCAGTTCTCTAGATTATTCAATAAAACTGGATACAAGCAAAAGATCATAATGTGCTGACTTTAGACCTTAAAGTAGCATATATATATATATATATAATTGTGTGTGTTAAATAATCTTTCTATATCCTTTTTTAATACATATCACCTTGTTCAATGATTTAAAATTAGAAGTGGAAGGTTGTTAAAAATATATATTTAAAATACAAATTGATATTCATTTATCATTCCTAATGCATCTCTAATAGTTATTTTATTTTCATCAAGGAATTTTGTTTTATGTCGTAATCATGTTGTAACCATTATAGGTTTTAATTAGGGCTGCACAGGAACCGACCCGAAAAACCGCACCCGCCCGAACCCGTTAAAACCGCGGGTTTTAAAACCGAACCCGCCCGCTACGGGTTGGTATACGGTTTTGAAAACTCAAAACCCGGGCACCACAGGTCGGTTTACGGGTTTAGTGTAGAACCCGCCCGACCCCGCCCGTTTAAACCGTTAAATATGGACCGTTGATGAGATCAATCTTGACCGTCCATAAAAACTAAACACATTACACTATACATGACCTAATCTAATCTCTAGCAGTCTTCACTCTTCACTTCGTTCTTCAATCTTCACTGAATCACTGTGAATCAATCTTCTTCTGTTCTTCACTTCTTCTCCGCCTTCCTCTCAAGGCTCTCATCCTCTGGTTCCATCCTTCCATGCCATCGGCCATCTCATCCAGGTAATGATACTTATTGCCCTTCTCTGCCATTCCTTCGTTTTCGTTTATCAACAGCATCAAATCTCCATTGATGATTTAGTGAACTACAACAGTAAACATATCTCATTTGGAATCTTCAATTCAATAGATTTGAAAACATGGATTTGTTGTATTTCGTTTTAATTTTATGATTATCAATTCAAATTGTCCAAATTGATCAATTAGGATAAAAATATGAAGAACTAGGGTTAACTTTGAAATGATTCTATTTCCACAGATAAGTGTTTAATTCAGTTATTAGTCTTGTTTACTTTGTTAATTGTTATACTGTTGTGATCAATTTTGATGGGTACTATGCTCAGACATAATTTTGATGGGTACTATGATCAAACATGAACCTGAACTATGTAAATGAGTCTGTGGTCCATACAATGAGGTTCCTGGACCTGTCACATATTAGTCTGTGCATGTTGATTCAAGAAACATGAATCTGAAC
Source organism: Papaver californicum (assembly GCA_023531435.1). Taxonomy (NCBI): domain Eukaryota; kingdom Viridiplantae; phylum Streptophyta; class Magnoliopsida; order Ranunculales; family Papaveraceae; genus Papaver; species Papaver californicum. The sequence continues at coordinate 2,361,939 of JAJJMC010006027.1, read as the reverse complement.
TATTAGTTAGTCCTTCCTGTTTGAAGTTTGAGTTTGAATTCCCCTGCCAACATTTCCATGGACATCAGTAGACTGGAACGATAGTTTCTTGACTTTGTTTCATTTGTCACTTGCATTTCCCCTGATTATGCATTTGTCTGTTCCTCCTAATCTCCATCTCTTCATTTTAAGTTTTAAAAGTTTCGACAAATCAAGAAGCACCTCCATAGATTATATCATCCTCAACTTTGCAAAGGCTTAAAGGCTATAAGTCTACATGCTACATCAGTATAATTGTTTTATCTGCTGCAGATAACCTCAGTTCAGCTCCTCAATCATCCTTATAGGTTGCCTAATTGAATACCCAAAGTTGACTACTTCAGCTTATTCTTTCTACATCACATCTTATCATATAATTTCTGTTTGCGCCATATGGTAAAACAAAACAGCTCAAAATAAGATGACTAAGACAGTAAGACATTTAATTTTGTTACCTATTACAAAGTTGGAACAACATTACTCAAATACAGGAATGATAATGCATCGTGTAATTTGCATACATCAACTACGTCTGTTTTCTTGTTCTAATCATTCGTTTCTCAAAGAAACTGCAACTACCTGTGTTTTTATATCATTCTCCTTCTGCAGCTAATATATGACTTCTAAAGAAGAAGGTATTAAGCCGACTCAGTCTCCGTACCTAGATGGTGTTAGCTTAACTCTTGATGCAAGGACTTGATATAAATCTGTATTTTTCTTTCTTTCATCTAGCATTGTGTGGTCATGTCATGTCAGATTTGAATTGAATTCTCTGTTATAAAATTGTAATCTAATTATTGAAGTAAATACATTGCAACTTACTCTCAGTTGGATCTGGATCATATAAAGATGAACTTAATCCTCTCATATCTACTACTAATTGGTGTACTGTAGCATACATATCTTATCGGATTCACTGAACTAGTCTTCATTTTATGAGAGTTACTCATGGTAATATTGTTTGTTTTTGTTGTTGTTGTCTTAATTTTATAATACTGCTTTATTTCTTCTTTTTTTCATGTTTTTTTTTCTTTTTTTAGTGGCTGTTTTGTTATTTTTTGTTGTCTGCACGGGTTAACCCGCTCAAAAACCGAACCCGCCCGACCCGTTACGGGTTAAAACCGACCCGACCCGCCTGAAGACGGGTTGGTATACGGTTTTGATTATCAAAACCCGCCTGTGGACGGGTTGGTAGTTGGTTTTACCCTAAAACCGACCCGCCCGCCCGTTGTACAGCCCTAGTTTTAATGATGATAATTTATTTGAGAAAGAAAATGGGCTTATGACTGGAATGCCCCAATTTGGGGGGTCAAGTCTCATTTCTTCCCCACCGAAAAAAAATAAACAAAAATGTCCCAAGCTGTTAGTTTTTCGGTTAAGTTGGGACAGAAATGCCCCAATCTGTTAGCAAAAATAAGCAAAAATGCCTTAAAAATATGCAAAAAAATTTCAACTTAACCAAAAAACTAACAGATTAGGGTATTTTTGTTTATTTTTTTTCGTCGGGGCAGAAATAAGACTTGACCCCCAAATTGGGGCTTTTCAATCATTATTTCAAAGAAAAGCAAGTGTACGATCATCATTAGTTTTTTCGAAAAGAGATTCAAAGCAAGATTAATAGTGTAGAAGTTTTACATTCTCAAGAGTGATTGTAAAAGATAATTTATTTAGCTATTTTATCCTGGAGACAATACGATATCAAGAAACTGTTGGTAGATAAAGTCTGGAAACGTATTTAAGGAAGCGAAATGGTCCGCTGCTCAACCATAACATTGTTTTGATTTCTGTGATTGTTTTGCGGACAAATCTGAGCATTATTCCAACATTCGAATTATAGGCGCCAATTTCTTCTCAAGTGTGCTGGTCAAATTCTTCCTAGCTTGAGGCGTAATGTCATTTTGGATGGTTGGAGAGTCACCGTACATGCATGGGATCGAAGAGAATCTCAATCTCTAAAGTTCGCGATTAACAAATGTATGAGAAAGCAGCAGCCAGTTGATAAAGGAACAACACTGTTCCTCTGGTACATGAGAGCTTACATACATACACGATATATATATTATTTATAATATAAAGGAACCCGAAAAGTTTTTGATTCTCGTCTCTCATTCTTAGCAATTTTAAATGTAAGAAGATAAAAAAATAAAATAAAAAGGAAATCTACAAGCAGTAATAATATATAGGAGAAAAGTAAAATGAAGAAATCAGATTTCATTAGCTGCTACAAGGGGTTGGGTGAGATCGACTGAGGATGATCATCGCTAAAATCACTTCCACTGGTTAGCAACAAGGTCGGCTAGATCAACAACCCTCTGTGAGTAACCCCACTCATTGTCATACCAGGCAATGACTTTAACCATGTCATCACCCATGACCATGGTTAGGGAAGAGTCGACGGTGGATGACACATCTGAGCACCTGAAATCAACTGACACTAAAGGCTCATCGCACACGGCTAGAATACCCTTAAGTTCATTGTCAGCACTCTCCCTGAAAGCAGCATTCACCTCTTCAGCAAAGGTCTTCTTAGAAACCTGCACCACTAGATCCACCACGGATACATTTGGTGTGGGGACACGAAGTGCTATCCCGTTGAGTTTCCCCTTAAGGGATGGAAGCACCAGAGCCACTGCTTTAGCTGCACCTGTTGATGTTGGCACAATGTTGAGGGCAGCAGCACGAGCACGTCTTAGGTCACGGTGACTAGCATCCAGAAGCCTTTGGTCACCAGTGTAGGAGTGAGTGGTGGTCATGGTTCCCTTAATGATCCCTGCATCATGTAGTATAAGACGCAAGTACACAAATATAAGCACTATGCGCCGCGACCATATTTTGTTATCATGTATGCTAGCACATATAGTACAGATACATACCGAATTTTTGTTCAAGGACCTTAACGAAAGGAGCAAGGCAGTTGGTGGTGCAAGAAGCATTGCTGATGATTGTATCGGCGTGGGTGTAAAGTTCTTGGTTGACACCAATTACGTAAGTGGGAATGTCACCTTTACCAGGTGCTGTGATCAACACCTTCTTAGCACCTGCCTGTATGTGTTTCCCTGCACCATCTCTGTCCACAAAGACTCCTGTCCCTTCTATCACTAGATCCACCTCCATATCCCTGCAGAGAAGGTATATATGTTATACCCAACCTTAACTAATCAATGTTAATTAAGCATGAAGGGATTTGAAATTGAATTATATAATTAGATATGTAAGCTTTTACTTACCCCCAGGGGAGGTCGAGGGGGTTACGGCTGGAGACTACCTTGATGATCTTGCCATCAACGGAGATTGCATTGTCACCAACAGGCTTGACCTCAGCATCAAAAATGCCGAGGGTAGAATCGTACTTGAGAAGATGAGAAGCTTGCTTGACACCGCCGGTGTCGTTGATGGCGATGATATCCAAGGGGGAGTCCTTCCTACCATGCCAACACCTCAAGAAATTCCTTCCAATCCTTCCAAACCCGTTGATTGCAACCTTTAACTTTGCTTCTGTTACTCCTCTCCTGTAACCGCTTCCACCAGCAACCTATTTGTATAAATGTACACATGCACAAACAATATATATAACTTTCTAATTTGAAAACAATGCTTTCCTTGAATCCATAACAACAAAACCTAGCAAATCCTAATATTAAAGAAAAGAATACAAGTGCTTCAACTTGCATTTATGCTTAAATATGTCTAGAGACTGTTACAGGTATAATGTGTATTAACTTTAGAGATGATACCCTCACATGTATACTAAACATATAATTAAGCGAAATAGTAGAATAAGTAGACTACTCACAGCAGATGTCTGGAAGGCAACGAGGGAGACAAAATCGTCGTTGGATTTCCTTGAAACAAAGGGAAGTGAAGAAGCAGAGGAATTGCGGAGACCAGAGAATTCGGAGAGTCCCTTTCCATTTGCCTGTTAATGGAAACAAAATTTACAAACTTTGGGATTACATTTACATGTAAATACATTATATTCCATATATCACATGCAAATGATATGAGTAATAAGGCGATTGGTAAACAACCTGAAGAGTAGAAGGCTTGGCTACTGAGAGAAATGTAGAAGCCATGATGAGGTTTCAAGAAAGAATGCTCTGCAAGCTAGCAGAGGAGGAGTAGAAATAAGACTCCTCCAAAAATATATGAAGGAGTTTGATATATTTTGCAGAAGTAGAGAGAGTGAGTGAGTGAGTGAATGATAGGAGAAGGCTGGATCACTTAGTTAGGATAGAGTAAGGAAGAAAGATAACAAATGACAAGAGGATGAGATTATGGATAGAGTTGTGGAAGAATGAATGGTTGTGGGTTTTGGCTTTTTTTCACTTCCTCTCACACCCATATATCCATCATCCCATCTATTCATACAATCAACCTAATAGACTAATACATTCTAATACCGTATCATTTTAAATGAATTACCACAACCAGTGGAATTTACTTACTACATCCATGGAATTTTACAAACATTAAGGTTAGAAATCGTTTTATGTTGTTGTTTTATGCTGTTGTTGCTGATAGATTTGTGGGCATGATGGGCTCGGTTTTCTAGTTCATCCCCTGGTCCATCTATTTATAAATATATGCATACATTAAAAACTAGACGGATACACACCTCAAAAGCAATTGCTGATAACAATCGTTGAATATAACAACTTAATCTATATTAACTGATTTTAATCAACAAACACTAGTCACTCTAAAACGATTTATACGAAAAAACTCACTACTCAGAGAATCACTGGTCATTGGGGTGGACTCACTCGCTCATTCATTCATATGACTTATCTCCAGTATTGTTGGGAAGGAACAGAAATGGAGGAGTGAAAACTCTCAAGGTATCTCATCAATGACTACTCAATTTTTAGTGTGAAAATTGAGGTAGAATTTCATTCATGATAGTGAGTAAATGAGTGATGGTGGCATACCTTTCGTACCCTCCAGATGCTATAACAAATTACTACTCCAGCAACAACAATAACAGCCCATTTCTGCGTTTGCCGTCCTCGAGGCGTCAAAGAAGGAGGAGATTTGATTCTAGAGAAGCTTTATTCCTGATTCGGGAATGCAATACTTTCAAACAACTTAAACAAATTCATGCCCAGGTCCTCCGTAATGGCCTACTCCACCACTCCAACAATCAACTCCTCTTTACTCAAATGCTCCTCCGCCTTTGTCCTTCTACTACTTCACCATCCAACCATTTCAATAACACTGATTATGCCACTTCTCTCTTATTATCAACACCAGACACAACTACCACTACCTTCAATTGGAACCTGGTCATTAGATCCCACACCATCAATTGCAGCGGTCCCGTCTCCGCCCATCGAGCTCTCCTTCTGTACTCCCTCATGATTCAACGTTCCATTCTTCATGATCACTTCACATTCCCATTTGTCATCAGAGCGTGTGCTCTTCTTTCCTCATCTCTTCCTCTTGGTAAAGCCCTTCATGCTCGCTCAGTTGTTACCGGATTTTACACAGATATCTTTGCTCAGAACACACTGATGGATATGTATTTCAAGTATGGAGATCCCGTCTCTGGTAGCATAGTGTTTGATAAAATGATTGATACAAAGAGGACTGTGGTCTCTTGGACGACAATGCTAGTTGGACTTGTCTCCGCTGAAGCTATCAACGATGCCCGTGCTGTGTTTGACCTTATGCCTGATAGAAACGTGGTGTCTTGGACTGCCATGATCGGTGGGTATGCCAGAAACGGGCAGCCTCGAGAAGCTCTTCGGCTGTTTCAGTGTATGGTTGATGATGGCATTAGACCTAACGAATATACATTGGTCAACTTATTGGTGGCTTGTTCACAAATGGGGAGTCTGAAATTGGGCAGTTCGATTCATGACCTTGCGCTCAAGAAAGGATTCGGATTGGGTGTTTTCCTTGGGACTGCTCTTATCGATATGTACAGCAAGTGTGGTAGTCTAGAGGATGCAAGGAGAGTTTTCGATGAGATGCCTCGGAGGAGCTTGGAGACTTGGAATTCTATGATCACCAGTTTGGGTGTACACGGGCAAGGGTATGAAGCCCTTTCTCTATTCAACACATTGGAGAAAGCAGCATCATCGGATAACGTCATTCAGCCTGATGCCATTACTTTTGTGGGAGTTCTATGTGCTTGTTTGCAGGAAGGCTTGGTGGCTGAAGGTTGTAGATATTTTAGATATATGAGAGATTGTTACGGTATTACACCCATAATGGACCATTATGTTTGTATGGTTGCACTGTTAGGTCAAGCGGGAATGCTGAACGAGGCTTATCAGTTGGCGACTATCATGCCAAAAAAAACAAATGGCCATGTATGGGAAGCACTTCTTAGAGCTGTTAGAGCCTACGGAGACGTTGACCTTGAGCAAGTTGTTTCAAAGCATGTCGAAGATGCAGAACCCACTAGAGATGCTACAACATTTTATGACCAATCCCACCATCTTCATCGAGATTCAAGCTTCAACTGGGAAGTTGGCTGATTTCTGTAGCTCTTCCTAGACAAACCATCAATTTTTTATCATCACATAACATGTTTCTTGTGGTTCACCGAAGATCTATAAGAGAAAGTTTTGGCCTTGTTTCTGAGGAGGAACTTATTATTTTGTTCATAAAACCCTACCAAACAAATATAATCATTAATCATGATATTTGTAAGTAACTCTAGATTATGGATTTGATGCATTCTTCCTACCGATCCCTTATTATTCACCAGAGCTACATTTATGTTATTTCTCTCTTTATTGGACAACAACCATTAGATACACTTTACTAACTGAAGGTAGTGTACTTGAATACTATTGGAAAGACCCTCTGCGCAAAGACGCACCTGACACTTGATAATTTTGGCATCTGGCTTTACCTTAAAACTGGCAAACTGGTAAATGGTAAATATAAGATCAGACCGTTTGGCTACTTCTAAATGTGCAGACTGGCAATGTAGCTGTGACATTCAGGAGCCTAGATTATAGACGGATAAGAAAGAAGAAATAATATAGACAGAAAGAACAATGGAGTAACAATTTGTAAGATGTTCACAACCCCAGCCGACAAAGAGGTAGGAGGTGGTTTATCTTGAATACCGATCAGTTTAAACTAAAATGTGTTTCACCATCCACTTTACTACTCAATTCCATTACACAAAATTCTACACTAATACTGTATGCGTAGATCAACGCTATCTAGTTTCGTTTTGCAGAAGGTAATACAATCACTTTGTTAAATTATCATCTGATTTCCACTTCCGTCGTCACTCTCTTGAGTGGACAGAGAAGAACATAACAAAATCCACCAGCACTCTTTAATCCTGAAAGATTAAAGAAAAGAAACACGGATTAATAACCAATCAAGAGAATCAACAACGTTAGATCTTGTGATGAAAAAGAAGAAAAAAGTACCCAAAAATATTATAAGTTACTCATCATCAGTTATTATTGTTCCATTGTTGTTTGAGCAGAATACCAAAGCACCAAAGAATTATGACAATTTTTGTGAGCCATGTAAAGGTGACTAAAAAAGAATACCTCTTCAATGGGCTCAATCTCATTATCCAATTGCTTATCCGTGTCAGCTTCATCCTGAGCATCCAAATCCATATTGTTATCGTTTTTGTCATCTGGAATGTTAAATCCTGCAGGAAGCTGACCCGACTTCAATGCCTGTTCATGTCATGAATAGCCAAAGTTGCAGAAATTAGAATGTTAACATCAATAAAAAGCTTATAAAACACTAAAACTCAGAAAGAAAGAGTGCAGTTAGGAGGAAACACATTAAAGATAGACAACTCAAAGGCAAAAAAAGAGGCCAAACAATCTAATTCAGAAAGAGAAGGAAAAACCTGTTCAAGCCTTGCAACCTCTTCCAGTGTCTGAGAGTTCACAATTGCAGCCTGCAAAACGTACAGTAAACATAAGTACCTTTCTAAGGATGTTTACAACTAAAGATGCCAAGACATCAAAATAATTACACAGAACCTACTCAAGTTGGAGACGTGACTCATGATACCGACTTTAAAAGATAAAAGTAACTAGGGGGCACATATGATAACCATAGATGCGCTTAACTGCTTGGTACGTGAGAATTCATACCTTAATAGCTATAATTTGCTCAGGCGTTGGAGCAACGGCTTTAGGCACCTTCTCTTTCTCTGAAGTCTCAATGGCATTGGGGACTTCTCCTGGTACAAATGTCTGGGTGGATTCTCTCTTAGCCTCTTCCTCGGCTTCTTTTGAAGAGAACATATTCTCAGCTTCAACTCTCTCCTGTACTCAAAGAAGCGTGATAATCAGAAAATAGATGCACGGACCAATACCACAAAACCTAAAGGTTGTGCGGAAAAAAACTAGAACTTAATGTAAGCATGAACTACAGAACCTAATGTAAACATGAAAAGTGAAAACCACAGTTACCAATGTCGGAGTACAGTACTACACCAATTCTAAGACAACGGGGACCTAAAAACACTAAATACCTTGACACAGATGTCAGTTAAAGTTAGGCTAATGTCACGTTCATTCCTTTTAGGAAATAAAATGGCTACATGAAGGTTTATATTGAAAAAATAGGCAGCCATGTTTCATCTTCTTCTCTTTCGGTTCTTTCTTCTATTGTTTTAAGCTTTATATGACTATGTTGCAAGAATATTCCGACACAACCAGGGTGGCAGTGTCGATATGGGAAAATTTTGAAAGATAAGGTGACATTGTTACACAGCAAAATATAACATGGACCAAATCAGTTTCAGAATATATAAGTATAAAACTAAACTGAGTGAAGTGACCATCTAGACTCAGGATATCCATCTATAGTAAGTATACAATTAAAAGTTCATCTAAATTCAAAAACTTAGCAAACTAGTTTGATTCTAAGCAAAAGCTTACCTTATGCTTCACTTTCTTAAAATCCAGCAACCGCAGTTGCTTCAATTTGTAAATGACATAAAGGCGATAGTTAGGCCTTTTGGCAATATTGTTATCCATCAGACTAAGGAACTGGAGCTTTGGAAGGGATGCAAGAGGATCAATCTCCACCAGATTAACAAGTCGGTTGTTAGTAAGAACAAGAGTATGCAGCTTCGGTAAGAATTCTGCATATTTTCAAGTAACACAACATATCAAATTTTAAGCACATTTTAGCACTAGAAAAAACTAAAACCAATCACACTGAGATACTAAATTTGTGGGTTGTTCTGTTCTCACTCACCTCCGAGATTAGGGCTGATACGAGTAATCCTATTATTGTTAATGATCAGAGTACCAAGTCTCTTCAAATGAGGGAAGTTTTCAAGCTTCACAATCTCATTATCTGACAAATCTATGGTGTCAAATTGATCCTGTTCGAAAGTACAACCATGAATATCAGCAAAACCATCAACAACATTTCATAAAACAAAAACACTGAAAGAGGTTTCATGCTTTGAGGGCAACTGCTTGCGGAACTACTAGAAAGATGAACGATAGATAGGACTAGTGGTCATCAGGAACCTTAAACTTCACTGCAGCAAGAACAACTAATGACAGTCATCCATCTTCTACAAGGCATTGAAGTGAAAGTGAAGGTAACCAATCGATTTTCCAACATGAGGGTTTTTAAGGGCAGCAAAAGGGTCTTTTTCATGGTTTTAGGGAAAATGCTTAAGATGCTACCTGAAGGTTGTACATAAATAATGGTGTTCATCAGGATGCTTAAGCTCAAGTGAAAAGGTAGCCTAGCAAGGCATTCAAGTAGGAAAGTCAATTCTCTCAAACAAAAGGGGTTTTCAGGGTTTTAGGGCAGATGCTTGAGAAACTATGTGAATGATGAGAACAATAGAGCATTCAAGTGAAAGTAAAGGCGACACCCTAGCAAAAGACAATTCAAGCATGAAAAACAATTTTTCAAACACTAAAGGGGGTTTATGGGGGAGGTTTTAGGGCAAATAGTTGAGAAACTAACTAACTGACCTCAGTTGCACCCAAGTTCTCTATGACGGAAATCTTGTTTCCTGCGTACAAGAAACTAAGATAATTAATCTTTGCCTGGAGCAACGGACAGGAAAGAAACACTAATTAAGTGGAATGAGAGAAGTAAAATTAGGGTTTACCTCGAAGATCAAGTTCACGGTCAGCAACAGCATTGAAGAAATGAGGGCTTTTATTACATATCAAATCTGCTGTTATCCTCACCATCTTTTTACTTAGTAACGATTAATCAAGATGGAAGATAAGAGGGGTGCGTGCTTACAATCCCACCCAGTTACTCTCGAATGGGTCTGGAAGAAGAGAGCTGTTATGTTTTATGTTGAAACCTATTACCGGGCGCTGCATGATTTTCTTAGAGGGCTGTAAAATATTTTAAAATGTCCAGACAGTGGGTTATGGGGTGTCTTAGTGGATAGTAAATTTTTAAAGAAAAATTATTTGTAGTCTATTTAGTTTTTTTTATGTATCTGTTTGTATGGAAAAACAAATTAAAGGGTAATTTAGGGAAAAGTGGGGTGAGCAGGTGATAATTCGTCAATCCTTAAACATTTGTACTGTTGACGTACTTTATTTAGATTCGAGATATCAATCTGTACAATCCTGGTCTAAACCAAACAACGGTCGTTCCAGTCTTGCTTCAGTCACAAAGGAGAAGGAGAAGAATTGGTCTTAGGGAGGGAAGCAAGAGAAGGTTGAGGTTAGTGTATCAGACTATGTAGGATGTAATGGATATGGATAGCTATGAACAATGCTTGTTGTCGTTCAAATAACAACCTCCTTTGTTCAGTAGATTGAGAATCTATTTATATCATAGCTATTGTAACCACATAACCTCTTCTCTGGAAGAAAGTTTCGATGGTTGAATAGTAGCGAAGTGGAGAAAGTGTTGACAACTGCTCTCCACTTTGATTGAGGCTGAATAGTCAGTTACTCAATTTACCACCACTCCTCTACTCAACTGCTAATCGAACTTTCTAGAATTTCTCTTTAGTGGGTACACTATTGCACCACATGTCGTAGACCGTCAGACCAATATCCTAGTGAATATCCCCCCATTTGTGACATTTGATATCTCGTGTAAATTTTGTAGTATTGAGTACTACTGATGTTATTGAGTCGAATGAGACTTGCTTAGTCTTTTGACTAGCTTAATGATTCTAGGAAACTAAAATAAAATAAATATATTTATTTGTGTATAAGGAACAATATGTTCAACTTAGTCAATTCTACATTGACATGCTTATTTTGTAAAAATAAGTGTATGCTGCCGAGCATGAGGAAAGGTGTGTGAGGCCATATACAAAAATATATGTGTGAGAGGCCACACATAAAAAATGTATGTGAGAGGACATACGTGAAAACATATGTGTGAGAGGCCACACATAAAATATATTTGTGAGAGGACGCACACATGAGTGAGGTCTAGTATAGCTTTTGATGAGCAAATTAGGGTTTTGAAGCTTGTATGTTAAGAAACACAAGTTCAGGGTAAAATAATTGAAACGCAGCTAAGACAATCACGTTAGAAGAGGTGAACGCCAAGTTTTGGCCAAGAGACAAGAAGCTCACGTTTTTACTCTTTGTATGAAGCCTCACACGTTGAGGGTAAAAGAGTAAAAACGCCAAATTTGACAAGAAGTAAATAGCTCACATTAAAAGAAGAATGGAACGCCAAGTTTTGGCCAAGAGACAAGAAACTCACGTTTTTACTCTTTGTACAAAGCCTCATAGTTTGAGGGTGAAAGAGTAAAATGCTAAATTTGACAAGAAGCAAGCAAGACGTCCACGCTTGGTCTTTGAGCAAAGTCGTACAAGTTTTGCTTTAGAAGTAAAAACGCATGAGCCTAGCAAGACACACACGTTGCGACAAGAGAAGCTTCCCTTTTCAAATTTGGAAATATTAATTAGGGTTTGAACTTTGATCATTTGAGACACTTATAAGCATTGCAAACTTATTTTAAGTGTTACAAAAACTCTAAATTAAATTCTTTTCACACATTCACACTAATTGTTCCTTTAAGTAATGATTAATATGACTGAGGTTGGGTTTTTAGCTAGTAGAAGCTATGAAATTGTGTCTGTACAATTTTGACTTTGAATTTAAGCACAACTGTGGTACTTTAATTGAATAAATTCATATGTAATCTTTTATATAAAGCTATATAGGTATTTAGTGAGTTAGTATTATTCAGTTGAGCATGGATACTGACATAAAGTAGTTTTTGGGAATTCAGTTGTGGAATATAGCACCAGAGAACACTCAAGTTGCTCTATACTAGTGGGCAATCCATCTAGGAGCTTGAGATTTTATGTAAGAATCATAAAACATCTAGGAATGTTGTAGTAAGAACCAATGTTGTTCTGATGATTTTGTATAGTAATGAATGTTGATTTAATTCATCAATTTTGATCGTATATGTAGTTAGTCATACATATAGGGAGAAGACATGGATAAGCTTCTGAGAGAGGACAAGGATAAGCACCAGAGAGAGAACGGGGATAAGCTTCTGAGAGAGGGCAAGGATAAGCACCTGAGAGAGAACGGGGATAAGCACCTGCCTAAGAATTCTTTGCAGAATTTTACAGTTTAATATTTCTCAGACTCGAGTCTTAAGATGTAATTTTATTATTTTATCCCTGTCAAATACCCAACATCTACAGTATCAAAAACCCACAATTAAGATATTATATATATAATGCCTAAAATTAGTTTTAGTAGTACTAGATTACATCAATAACCTTTAACTAAAATAAATTAGAAGAATAAATCTTGATTTTTTTTATGAAACTAGAAAAAAGGGAAGGAGAGAACACAAGTAGGGAGGAACAAAGGAGATAAATTTTTATTAATGTATGTAGAAATACAAAGATTTATGTCTCTGTTTATAGAGATAAGAGACTTGGTACCTAAGAATATGGAAACCCTAATTTAGACATAAAGGGCGTCTTAGTAAATAAACTTGGTTTATAACACTCCCCTGATGACCATTGTGGCTAATTCATTATAAACATACCAGGAAAACTCAAAAGAAAAAACTCTGAAATTGTATAAGCATGTAAAGACTCAGACAGTGTTGGACAAGCAATTTGCTAGTTAATGAAGTTAAAGAAATCTTCCTTTGTGTTACACAAGCAATATTGTCTTCGATTAAATACTCTTGTTGCATTTACATTCTTCTTCAACATATTGAGGACTTGTACCATTGATCGCTAGCTTCTCGAGATTTTCCAGATATAGTTGATTTAGTTTATTCAACAAAGAGCCAAGGTGTAGCTACATTACCCTAAGTGAACAAAACTATGTTTGTGTTCATACGTTATGTGGTTCAAAAGGACATCCAAATTCCTAGGAGGTGATTATACTGACTTGGTCTAATCAAATGTGGGCACCCACTAAATAACCAAAATTGTACAATAATTCCCCATTGGATGACCACCATGTTGAATAAATTTCCTCATTAAAACCTTGCCAGTAAAATCCAATGAGACAAATATGGACGAAGGAAAAAAAAAATAATATCAACATTTTAAATGAAACTTCAACGTCAGCGAGATGTTGCCTCACTAAAACTTTTTCAGGAAAACCATATGGGACGAAACCTAAAACGAAGGGAAAAGATTACAAATTTTGATGTATTTATGGATGCTAACTCAACTACATGAGTATTACAGAAAACGAGCATCAAAACATAATGTATAGTCTATTTAATAGTCAAGATTTATGAAAGCTTATTTCTGAAACTGCAGATCAAGAAAAAAAAATTATGCTGCTTAAACGTGGATTTTTATGTTTTTAAGAACTCCTCAAGAAATCTGTAAAGTTAATATCATCAACTAATTATCTAGATTTTTGGTTTTGTACCAAATTTTTAAAAACACATAAAAGATTGTTAAACCTGACATAATCGAGTCAGGTGGCTTCCTGAATATAATTTGAATCCTCCAAGGATTATAAATTCGAATATGTTCTACGATCACATTTATTGTGTGAATGCAATACGAGTTCTTGAAGGACAACCACGCCAAATGCATCATACAGGGTGAACAAAGTATTATTGAACCAATCCTAGGGTTTTAGAAAAAAAAATAAAACCCTATTTTTACAACAATCATATTTCTCATATGACGCATGAAGACTACACCAACCTGTAATTTTTAGAATTCATGCTTGCACGTTTAAGGTGTTAAGTTTTGGATCCAAATAATGCGTTATTCAAGAGATTTCAATCTAATATAATTTGGATTTTGTGCCTACCAATCACATTTGTCGATATTCTGCTGCAGAAGGGTTAACAACCACCATCATTTATTATTTCAGTATCTATTGTAAATGAATATTCGACAATCATTAGCTTAATATGATCCCACACAATTCTCTAGTGTATGCATATTTTGGAAAATTTAAAATTTACTGGTACCAGCGCCCATGGGCGTTATAATCTCCCCATCATCAAATGATGAGATATTGATTTTGAGAATATGAATTGTATTATTATAGACTCTATCGGGGTAATATCTGTAGCATGTACTAAAAAACTACATGCTTGCTAGATGTGACTGGATTATCCTCTTCAAGAGTGAAAAGCTTAATAAAAGCAAAATGAGACATTTCACACCTATTCAATGACAACCTTTTTCGATTTAATCATGATAAGAGAGAAATTGATATAACATTTAAGTTACTTAATACCAACTTCTAGTAGTCTATAGTCTCCCCTTGATCGTGGCGGAAATATTTTCATCTTATGTACGAAATCATCAAGTTTCGAAAAGTATTGTCTGATTTATTCAAGGACATATACTAACGATAATTTCTGGGTTTACAAACATCAGGTTTACCATAGATACTGACTCAACATGAGTCATTTTTAAAATTATGTCTTTCAACATAAAAAAAATATTTGTTTATTGGACATAAATATTTATCATCAACCATGAATTACTTTTGAAAACCAAAATCAATTGGTTATAAAATCATATAAAATATGCAAACAAATTATTCTCCAATAACTGTGCGATCAAGTAGGGCCAACAAAATAAGTAATTCATCTGAGAATGAAATAATGGACACTTTCTGTATGAAAATAAAACTAAATTAAGATCAATATAGCCACTAAACGGACTAATGATATTTGCTAACAAGCCGGGTGCGCGCCTTTTGATCTTTTGTGTACGTACTAAAGTATTACAATTTCAAGTGGAGATTATTACAAGGAAAAAATTGAAATTGCTCAATATCCCTCAGGAATGCAATAATTCCTTGTTTCATCGGTGATTGCAATTGAGAATACCATAATAACGATATTTTATCCCTTTAGTATAGATATTGATGTGTTTGTAAATAGTGGTAAATAAAGTATCGCTCGCTCGAACTTGTGAAAACTAAATTTAGATTTAATAAACTAATTTTTAAACTAGAAACTATACACAAATTATGAAAATGATATTCACAAATACCGAGGTTACGGATTTCACCATTAACCAAAGTGATTCAAATTAATTAATATTCACGCAATTCTTACATTTAATTTGATTCTAAAATATTGTAACAAGTTGATTTTCAAAATAACAATTGTATAACAAAAGCATGGAATATCTAAAACCTAGTCCAAAGCATGTACCATCTAACGAAATCACAACTACTTAACAAAAATCATTAAATCAATTTTTAACCAAGGCAATTAATCATAAAAGAAATTGCAAAAATTAATTAAAATAGAAATATACCACTTTTATTGAAACAATGGCTTCCTCCGTCACCCCAGCATATGGGTTTTAGCTCATCTTGCTCAAAATACCCTCAAAAGTTTTGTACATAGCTCAAAGTGTTTGAAAATAATGAAAAAGAGTGATGCCCAAGTCCTTATTACGTCATGGGTCGTATTATCTTATTAGGTTCAGCTGCTATAGCTGTTCGGAACCCACAACCTATTCCGACCAATGGTCAGAATTTCTTCGAATATGTCATTGAATTCATTCGAGACTTGAGCAAAACTCAGATTGGAGAAGAGTATGGTCCTTGGGTTCCCTTTATTGGAACTATGTTCCTATTTATTTTTGTTTCTAACTGGTCAGGGGCTCTTTTACCTCGGAAAATAATACAGTTACCTCATGGGGAGTTAGCCGCACCTACGAATGATATAAATACTACCGTTGCTTTAGCTTTACTCACGTCCGTGGCATATTTTTATGCGGGTCTTACCAAAAAAGGGTTGGGTTATTTCGATAAATACATTCAACCAACTCCAATCCTTTTACCAATTAACATCCTAGAAGATTTCACAAAACCCTTATTACTAAGTTCGGCTTTTCGGGAATATATTGAGTTTGTAACGTTTATAAGCGTTACAGACTCACTGTTACAGAAGGATAATTATTTCCTGAAGATAAATGTGGCAAATGAAGGTAAATGTTGCAAAGTTAAAAGCTTTAGCAACGTAATCTTCAAATTTTTTGCCATGGAAACTTCAAACTCTTCGCAACAGAATCTTCATCTTCTTCATCACGATCAGGAGCAGATTTTTCTGGATTTCTGATTTTTTTGATTCTCGCCTCTCCAGGCCCCCCCTCTAGTTGATCTCCCATCATCTCTTTATATACTACAATGACTAATATCTTCAATTACTCATCCGAATCTCTTGGAAGTAAAAAAAAAACTCGGATATATTCTTTTCTCTCTCGGCTGTTTAAATCTAGGTGATTCTGTTTCATTTTCTAACTGATTTTGTTTCTTTGCTTGAACACAAGATTAATACGCTGTCTCTTTGTCCAATCTTCTTACACGGTAAATAGAAATAAAAATCAGTAAGTTAGGGAAGAAAATCCCGTGAGAATTTTTCTCACCTAACCAAACTGATTTGTAGGAGAGTTTCTTTTGATTTTGACATATCCAAAATAATTGAAACTCTTACAAATATGGTAAGATGATATATTGTCTTAAAGCTCTTCAAAGTTTTCCCAAAAAAACTTGATTCTGTCCCGCGTCTTAAGAGAAAATATTTGGCGCCAAAATTTGAATTTGAAATGAAAAGAAGTGGTGCCTGCAATCCAAATAGTGGGTGCCTTTAACAATTGGGGTGGGTGCCTTTATCAATCCCCAAGGGTGCCTTTAACACTTTTTAAACCGATTTTCCGCAATTATTTATTCTTCAAATTTACCTACAAAAATAATAAAATGCCAAAATTAGTACAAAAATGAGAACTAACAATATATATTTTTGGGACTAATAAAAACACAAATATGTGTCTATCAAATACCCCCAAACTTATTATTTGCTATTCCTCGAGCAAATCTAATCTAGAAAATAAAAATAAATCCTAACTCACTTTCGCAGGCATCACTGTTGCATTTAGCGTGTGCAACAAGCCTTTGAACCCCTAGGTGTCCTTGGTGGATGGGTTTTGTCTCGTGAGGGTTTACAAGAGATTTACCCACAAAACCTTTACTCTAAACCCTATCTACCTGTGAACGATTGAGGGTAAACACTAAACAAGCTATTTAGTTGGTATACTAAATTTTTCGGCTATGGGAATCATTACCCTATATGAGTCCAATTACTGTACACGATTTTTCACTCAGCGTAATAAAATTCATATAAGAATGCAAAACTCTACTTAAATAGTCGTTAACCACGATACTCAGAATCTATCAAAGTACAATCACATGAAAAGATTTAGAAGATGGATATAGACAAAATGAAGTTTGCACATGTTGCTAAGGTGAATGGTGTTTCCCATATCTGTCTGAAGGTCACTGCCAGGATGAACCATAATGGATTGAGATAAGCTCCCACTAGTCTTACTCCTAATATCGACTAAGCTGGTATATACAAGGGTCCCAGCAGTCGATTTATTAAAAATAAAATAATTATTTAAATGTACTGACAACATGATTGGATTAAATGAATCCAAGCGCATGCTCATTATCAGCATCTTACATGATAATTCTCATGGATCCTGCGTTCCACGCGTGCTTAGGCGACGGAGACAGGGAAAACACACATATTGCTATCAAAGTGTCAATACTCGATTTTTTTTTTAAATAGTCTATATAATACAATAATGAGGCTTGATCTCCAACACTCTACTTCATCCTGGCGGTGATAACAATTCGATATTCGTGCCCCACCAAATCACTTAGAGAAACACAAAAATTACAAAAATAAAAACAGAAAGTGATATGGTCGAGATAGACTCCGAGATATGGTGACAACTATCATGTTATTTCTAACACCTGAGCTAGGCATCCTTTTATGAATAAACCATTTAAGTAGGCACACCAATTCCTATAGAAAAAGAGCTAAGTTTCCATCTACCTAGAATGGTTAGTGTCATCCTGAATTGTTCACAAGTTTTTAGACTTTGGAGTTTCATACTTCACTAAAAGTTTCTCCCTTACCCCCAAACTTAAATCTAACATTGTCCTCAATGTTCTAAAGATGAATTATTAAAAGAATGAACAAGGAGAAATTGTTACCGATCGAAGGAAAGGAGTTAAAGAAGGATATTACCGTGTAGCATGAGCATGGGTTACCTCCCAAGAAGTGCTAATTTTAAAGTCTTCAGCCAGACTAAGAAAGAATTAGTCACCTCATAAAATCATATAACAATAGTCGGAACAACTCTGGGTCATCTGAACAAAATAGTGTTATCCAAAATAGAAGGAAATTACAGCAGGCCCAGAAAGGAACAAACCGAGTACAACCTTCCCTATCTAGTGTTTTATTTATGATAACTACATCTAGTTGAGGTTCAGGTTCGGGATCTATAAAAGGGTCTAGATAAATCTCTTTAAACTGACATTCCTCATAGGCAGGATCCGGTGGATCAGGTTGTAGAGTCTGGAAAAACTCAAATAGTAAATTTAAGGCACATAATAATAACCTGAATAATTGAGGATCCTCAATTTCAATCAGATTTGACCCACACAGTTGACTACTACGAAAATGGTGGTCATTCTTAGGCAAATGTGTCGATTCTAGTCTCCTAAAGTGATTAGGCTTAGTCTCAAAACTTGATACTTGACACATTTGACATTCAAACATTCCCACATATGGAAGAAAATATTTTGGTTGGAAAACAAAGTCAATCTTGGTATTATTTCCTGGGTAGACCACATCAACCAGAGGATAAGTCTCTAACAACTGAACTTATTTCTGGACATCAACAGGCTTAGGGAATCTAGTTTGAAGATGATCTTGAAAAATAATATAGGTGCATATGTCAAGGCCCAAGTGAGGGACTTTAATCAGTGATACTTAACAATCACAAAAATCATCGGTACCCCCAAACTTAGGGTGGACATTACTCGCAGATGGACTAGACACTGTTGGTTGGATCTAGGGTCCTTAAGGTCAGAACTACACTCAGTTTCATCTATAGAAGGAAATAAGGTAGATTTATAAACTGGTAGAAGTTCAAACTTAGCTTTCTATATATTATAAGCGTTCATCAAAGGTGCAGAATCTAATAATTTATTCACCTCATTAATAACACTATCTCATTAAAAACCCAAAGTGGGCTAGGCATTTCTCTAATGGATCTTCTAACAAAGTGTTTGGTAAAGATTTCTGAACTGAATTACTAGTTACGTTCGCTTCTTCTAAACCATTGATCTCACAAGAAGTTTGTCTACTCATACTAAATAGATTCAGTCCAATAGTCATATTACCAAAGGAAAAATTAATTATTTCATTTCCATAATTGATGACGACATTATATGTAGCTAAAAAGGGACGACCTAAGATCACTGGAATTTGAGCCTCTAGGACCTGAAAAGGTTGGGTGTCTAGGACAACAAAATCCACTGGGGAAACTATTCTATCAACCTGAATCAAATCATCCTCTATCACATTAAAATTCTATAGGATTCTATCATTTTCGTCAGAGACTATTGTCTTCGAATTGTTAGACTCTAAATCACTAGTCTCAGGACAAACTCGTTTCTCTAAACCATTATCGACTTCAAAACAAGAAAATTATACACCGTCTAAAATAGTGGTATCTCTAGACAAATCCTCTTCCTTTTGAATAGGTGAATAATCATTAAAATTATTTGGATTTGAAACAGAAATAACACTATCATCATGAAGCACCATTGGAGTGACAATTTCTTGATCACTCTGCTTGTATATTTCAAGTTCTTCACCAATATTATCTTCATCATCATAATAATATGAAAATATTTGAACCTCGTCTAAATAAGTAGTGTTACCAATTCTATCCTCGCCCTGTTGACTAGGTGAATAATTATCAAGGGTATCACTATATTGGAAATTAAGATCATTTAGAGCAAATATCATTCTTTGCAAGACCTTCATTCACAGTTAATGCAAATCTATTTGTATTCTTAGTCAACTGCTTGAGGGATTCGTATAAAGAAAGATTTGGGCTACTATTTGTTCCCCCCCATCTTAATTCTAACCTTTTTGTATTCTCTGTCAACTCCTTTATATCCTCAGCCAACTCCTTGACGGAATTCTCTATAGAAACAACTAGATCATAAAGAACTCGTAACTGCTCGTGTGATTCTTCTAGAGGCATAATAGATTCATTATAATACTAGATTGCACATGCTTTAGGGCATCCCTCCAAGACGCAGAACTCGAATTTTTCTCATTTTCATGTTCATAAGACGGGTGTATGTACGAATAGTAATTGGAATCACCTTGGTATGAGCAATAACCTCCAAAAGGTTGGTGGTGGTCCCGACTACTATCCACACCATGTTGATAGTAAGGATAATGTCTGTTTTGAAATTCAATCGGATATTCAATGTATTGATCCTCATAATACCAGTTCGACATTTTCTAAAAACTTCATAATATATTTATAAAAAATCTAAGAAAATAAATCCTAACAGGAATGGGTTCTAAACATACACAAACAAGGCCGACTCAACCAAATCAAACCTACTGAATCTAGCAAACAAAAAGCCTGATGGCTCCACTTAGATTGTTTCTAGACCAGATTTTATTCTTCCAAAAGGCAACTAGTTACAGTTTTAGCAAATCTCTTAGAACGATATGAATTAGATTAAGTCGAATAGAAACAGGATAAGCTCTAAGGAGCTTTGATAACCCTGCCTCTGTGGCAACTTTTCCTTGGGTTACAAGGCGGCTCTAATCAACTTAAAATAATCATCCTGAACTTTAAGTTATTCTAACAAAGTAACCAATACAGTCCTTTTGAATGATTTTCCAATAATCTCTATACCTTATAGGTCTCTTTCTAGTCAAATTTTAGGCTTATGTTTGCATAGGTAACGTGTTCCTAAGTCGTGTGATAGACACATTTTAGTGTCTAGATTGCACCTTAGTTTCTATTAAGTTAGTATTCGATTTTACAAATATTACGTGTTTTTATGCTTTTGTAGGTACATTTGAAAAATAAAGATTTGTGGAAAAATTGGCTCAAAAAGTGATAAAGGCACTCAAGGACAAGTGTTATTTGGCACACTAGAAGTGGATAAGGGGTACCCTCGAGTCAACTCGGTCAAAATCGGGTCAAACCCGAGTCAAATCGGTCAACCCGAGTTGACCAAGTCAAGCCAGTCACGGAAATCGTCTGCATACAACTGTGAACTTTGATTCATGATAAAACTTGTATATTTTCGTCCCAAATTGATACACAATATACTAGAGGACAATACAAGATTAAACACGTGAAGAAACAGCAATTTTAGCCGGAAAAATAGCCCCAAATCCGAATTTGGACGGAAAAAGGGAGTTATACTTTGATTCGGATTTGGGAGGATTTGGATGTGTTTTAAAGAGTTCTATTAGGTTTAGAAGACTCACAAGGATCCCTAGAGCCCATATATACCAAGAGAAGCCAAGAAGAACGGGGAGAATAGCTTAGAATTGAAGTTTCGGAGTCGCCGGAATTGTGGCCGGAATACTCACGATCCGGCCAACTGCTGCTGCACCGGTCACCGCCGGTGACCGTGTTCTTCATCCCATCGCTGCCGAAGAAGAAGACACAGCAACACTTTTAAGTGTTGCTGTTCTGTTGCCTATAGTTTTGAGTTTCCTTTCCCTTTTCAATTGCCTTAGCCTTTTGTAACGGCTGAACCTTGTTCTGTAACACTTATAAACGCGTCTGTTCAGCTGTTGCACTATTATTCAACCTTGTAATTGATATTTTGAGCAATGAAAAGATCTTTTGAACAAGTTTTCTTCTCCATGGGCTAAGTTTATTTACTGGGATGATGGAGGAGGTTTTTCTCTCAATTTTATGTGGTAAGTCTATTTTTAATTAATTATTTATAATTCTTTTATTATTATTTGCATGGATTTAAATTAGAAAAAAATGGTTTTTATTAAATAGTTGTGTTCTCTTTTGATGGGTCATGCTTAGTTAATTACTCTTGATGTCTCATGCTTAGGATTTACAATTATTCTTTTAGGAAACATATTTTTGGCAAACTTGAATTAAATTGTTAAAAAGAATTACATGATTAATCACATGAATTGTTAGAAATAACTGAATCTTGATTCCTAGTTTTCTCCATATTTTCTAAAAATATTCTCTAGTTTAATTTCCTGATTTTTATTAGTTTAGATTAAGTTTAATATTTTCTAAAATCATTACCTTCACAAGTTCGAGTAACGAACCTCTTTATTTACCACTATATAAAATCACATCA
>JAJJMC010006027.1:2303848-2330336 GCA_023531435.1 Papaver californicum | reverse complement strand
AAAAAAAAAAAAAAAAAAAAAAATCCAAAAAAAAAAAAAAAGAATTCGAAAAAAAAAAGAAGAAAAAAAAAGAAAAGAAAAGAAAAAAAATCGAAAAAAGTTAGAAAAAAATTGAGAAAAAAATAGTATTTGGTATTTTCAAGTTCTCCCTGTCTCCGTCGCCTAAGCAAGCGTGGAACGCAGGATCCATGGGAACTTGTAAATATTTTAGTTAGTAGTAACCGTTGAAAATAAATGGGGAGTATCTCGACACACTAGGTTTCATCTCGGTACTGACCTTCAGACAGATATGGGAAACATCGTTCGCCTCAGTCAACATTTGCGACCTTCTACAGTCTACATTCATCTTCTAAGTCTTTTCATGTGATGGGTGGTTAGATAACTGTCTGAGTAGAACTCTGTTGTCTTAGATATGAATTTAAGTATGCTTGAGTTAACACTCGTGTACAGCGATTGGACCATAACGGGCAATGATCCCTATAGCCGGCTGGCTCAGTAGCTAACTAACTAGCTTGTTTAGTGTCTATCCTTAATCATTCACGTGTTGCTAAGATCTAGATCCAGGTTTTGTGGGTATACCTCTTGTAAACCCTCACGAGACAAAACTCGTCCACTAGGGACACCTAGGGGTTTAACGGCTTACTGCATATGCTAAATGTAGTCGCGATTCCTGCGAAAGTGAGTTAGGATTTTTACTTTATTTTTTTAGAGTACTTTGCTCGAGGACTAGCAAAATAGTAAGTTTGGGGGTATTTGATAGACACATTTTAGTGTCTAGATTGCACCTTAGTTTCTATTAAGTTAGTATTCGATTTTGCAAATATTACGTGTTTTTATGCTTTTGTAGGTACATTTGAAAAATAAAGATTTGTGGAAAAATTGGCTCAAAAAGTGATAAAAGGCACTCAAGGACAAGTGTTATTTGGCACACTAGAAGTGGATAAGGGGTACCCTCGAGTCAACTCGGTCAAAATCGGGTCAAACCCGAGTCAAATCGGTCAACCCGAGTTGACCAAGTCAAGCCAGTCACGGAAATCGTCTGCATACAACTGTGAACTTTGATTCATGATAAAACTTGTATATTTTCGTCCCAAATTGATACACAATATACTAGAGGACAATACAAGATTAAACACGTGAAGAAACAGCAATTTTAGCCGGAAAAATAGCCCCAAATCCGAATTTGGCCGGAAAAAGGGAGTTATACTTTGATTCGGATTTGGGAGGATTTGGATGTGTTTTAAAGAGTTCTATTAGGTTTAGAAGACTCACAAGGATCCCTAGAGCCTATATATACCAAGAGAAGCTAAGAAGAACGGGGAGAATAGCTTAGAATTGAAGTTTCGGAGTCGCCGGAATTGTGGCCGGAATACTCACGATCCGGCCAACTGCTGCTGCACCGGTCACCGCCGGTGACCGTGTTCTTCATCCCATCGCTGCCGAAGAAGAAGACACAGCAACACTTTTAAGTGTTGCTGTTCTGTTGCCTATAGTTTTGAGTTTCCTTTCCCTTTTCAATTGCCTTAGCCTTTTGTAACGGCTGAACCTTGTTCTGTAACACTTATAAACGCGTCTGTTCAGCTGTTGCACTATTATTCAACCTTGTAATTGATATTTTGAGCAATGAAAAGATCTTTTGAGCAAGTTTTCTTCTCCATGGGCTAAGTTTATTTACTGGGATGATGGAGGAGGTTTTTCTCTCAATTTTATGTGGTAAGTCTATTTTTAATTAATTATTTATAATTCTTTTATTATTATTTGCATGGATTTAAATTAGAAAAAAATGGTTTTTATTAAATAGTTGTGTTCTCTTTTGATGGGTCATGCTTAGTTAATTACTCTTGATGTCTCATGCTTAGGATTTACAATTATTCTTTTAGGAAACATATTTTTGGCAAACTTGAATTAAATTGTTAAAAAGAATTACATGATTAATCACATGAATTGTTAGAAATAACTGAATCTTGATTCCTAGTTTTCTCCATATTTTCTAAAAATATTCTCTAGTTTAATTTCCTGATTTTTATTAGTTTAGATTAAGTTTAATATTTTCTAAAATCATTACCTTCACAAGTTCGAGTAACGAACCTCTTTATTTACCACTATATAAAATCACATCATCGTGCAAGAAGGAAACGATGATGAAATCCGAGTCCTTATCTTATATGGCCAGTCCTTTCCCTTTACTAGAAAATAAATCCGTATTCAAGTCCTCAACATATATGCATTACGAAGGAATACAGAAAACCCACTTGAAGGGGATTCGTGGGTTGATCGAGTTTTACCTCCCGTACCAGACAGGCGATGAACTGTTGAAGTTGACTCGGGCCACCAACTCCTGTGTCAGTGTATGAACCCGTGGGGCCGAGACAATATCGTAAGTTTTGTCCTTCCCTGTTGCAGTTTATATTTAAATACACTTCCGTAGGGTTTAAAAATTAATAATAAAGTTCAAACGTCCAAATTCCAATAAAAGAAGAAAAATTACAAAAATTATAGCCAAACCCTAAAACAGTTTCTAAAAATAAAAACTAAAAACTAATAAAAAATAAAACATAATAATAAATCTAAAAATAAAAATAAAATCTTTTTCATTCCTTTTGGAATCCTATTTTCTTTCCTTCTTTGGCTCTACTTTATTTTTATAGCACTTTCTCCTTTTCTTTTTAATTTCGCTTCAAATCTAAAAAGAATAGAAAATATCAAACTCGTAAAAAAGAACAAATAAAAATAATAAAAAAAAAATCTAACTAAACTAATTAACCTAAAAAATCTAAAAATAATTCTAAAAACAAGTCCCCGTAGGCGGCGCGAAAAATTGATGTGTTTGTAAATAATGGTAAATAAAGTATCGTTCGCTCGAACTTGTGAAGACTAAATTTCGATTTAATAAACTACTTTTTAAACTAGAAACTATACACAAATTATGAAAATGATATTCATAAATACCGAGGTTACGGATTTCACCTTAACCAAAGTGATTCAAACTAATTAATATTCATGCAATTCTTACATTTAATTGATTCTAAAATATTGCAACAAGTTGATTTTCAAAATAACAATTGTATAGCAAAAGCATGGAACATCTAAAACCAAGGCCAAAGCATGGAGCATCTAACGAAATCACAACTGATTAACAAAAATCAGACTCACTGTTACAAAGGGGTAACTGTTTCCTAAAGATAAATGTGGCAAATGAAGATAAACTTTGCAAACTTAAAAGCTTTAGCAACGTAATCTTCAAATTTTTTGCCATAGAAACTTCAAACTTTTCGCAACAGAATCGTCATCTTCTTCATCACGATCAGGAGCAGATTTTTTTGGATTTCAGATTTTTTTATTCTCGCCTCTCCAAGCTAATTGATCTCCCATCACCTCTTTATATAATACAACGACTAATATCTTTAATTACTCCTCCGAATCTCTTGCCAGTAAAAGAAAAATCTCGGATATATTCTTTCTCTCTCGGCTGTTTAAATCTAGGTGATTCTGTTTCATCTTCTAACTGATTTTGTTTCTTTGCTTGAACTCAAGATTAATACGCTGTCTCTTTGTCCAATCTTCTTACACGGTAAATAGAAATAAAAATCAGTAAGTTAGGGAAGAAAATCCCGTGAGAATTTTTCTCACCTAACCAAACTGATTTATAGGAGAGTTTCTTTTGATTTTGACGTATCCAAAATAATTGAAACTCTTACAAATATGGTAAGATGATATATTGTCTTAAAGCTCTTCAAAGTTTTCCCAAAAAAACTTGATTCTGTCTCGTGTCTTAAGAGTAAATATTTGGCGCCAAAATTTGAATTTGAAATGAAAAGAAGTGGTGCTTGTAATCCAAATAGTGGATGCCTTTAAAAATTGGGTTGGGTGCCTTTATCAATTCCCAAGGGTGCCTTTAACACTTTGTAATCAGATTTTCCGTAATTATTTATTCTTCAAAGTTACCTACAAAAATAATAAAAAGCCAAAATTAGTACAAAAATAAGAACTAACAATATATATTTCTGGGACTAATAAAGACACAAATATATGTCTATCAGATAGGGAAAGACCAGATCTAGTTGGATGATATGTTTTTTTTTTAAGAAAAATAAATAAATCATCATCGTTATTCTTTGTAGAGAAATATCCACTTAGTGGTTGATATGAACAGTTTCTTTGAAGGAATAAAACTAGTGGTTTATTATTAGACAAACCATATTGATCGATAAAGGTTCTTGTAAAATCTATGTTCTGCGTCATTCTTTCAGAATCGACGAAAAATATCAATTCATATTGGCTAAAATAATAATAATTAGGGAATGCAGTTTTTTACATATCATATCACAAAATCGATATAGAAAATCAATACCAATAGGTTTAAACGATATACCAAAATAGTATCAATGACAGGGGAAAAATAATAATTTCGGTCATCGCATATGGAAAATCCATTTTATGGTTACAAATGATTTCTTGTAAATGAATAGAAACCATATATAAAAATCACATGATCAAAATCCAACGGAAAAATATACCAAACTTAATTGGTTGTAGGCTTATGAACTATGCATGTGATGAATTATTTTAAAGATAATCAAGTCATGATAATACCAATTTTTGGTGATTACAATTTCATTAAAGGAATGGAAACTATAAACTTTCGACGGTTTTTTTCTTTCTCTATAAAAAAATATAGAATAAAGGAAAAATCAATCTTATTCGACAAATTAGTTGATCAACCGCCCCCCATAAATATACACTATGGATTAATCAATGGATTTTAACTGCACCAAGAAGAAAAAAATTGGTGCAGTAAAGATATAAATACCATCGCATATACATACCACAAACATCTATAAGAATTACAAGGGTTAAGAAAATGAGAAAATGGCAGTAAAATCCAAACTCTTCTCAAAATAGTACAAGTCAGTCACTTTTATAAACAAGTGACAAACACGGGCTTATTCAACTCGCTGACCCAAATCGTCCATGAAATTCCTTAACTGTCATTGGTCAAGTTAACTTTAGCTAACCTTTACCCATTTGTCAGACATGAGTAACCGATACCCATAATAGAACTCAAATGTGTAAAGTCATGAGAAAAGGGCATTAAAATCCAAACTCTCCCCAAAACAGTACGGTTCAACCACTTTTGCTAACTAGTTACAAACATGGACACATATTTTTGTTCGGTTTTGTTATAAGATTTTTTTCTCCAATTATATCCCTTAACCAAAGTTTACTCTTAACTAGAGTTAGGGTAAGAAATGGGCGGATAGCTCGATTCGAGTTCGAGTTCTTCGCGATTTCAGCCATAGCTCAAGCTCTTCTTCGTTTGTAGTTTGCTTTCTATCTTTTCTCTACTTTGATTTTCAAGAACTCCATTATGAGTTGCTAATTTATTTCTTTGGTTAGGGATATAACCTAAAATCACAACCATGTTATTTTGATTAATGTATTGATTTTTATTCATTCACTCTCATATTTATCGTTCAAGTTTTACTATGCATAATAATTATTTGATTGTGTTCAAATAATATGATTAGCTATTTTTCATATTTAGTTCATGAATTGAATATATAAATAACTTATCTATAACGAACTAGAAGTCTTAGGTAATTTTATCAAGAGTTCTAGTAATTGGTAGTAATTTATGACTACTAGCGGGGCAAATCGTGAAGGAAATCACAAGTAAAACTTGACCTAGGTTGAATATATCACGATTGTGTTTATATTATCTATGAATATCCCGTCTCATAGAATTTAAAGCTTTTCTCAAATTGAATCTTTCATCGATAAAGCATTAGGTTATTTGTTGAAAAAGAACTTATATTTTAGCGATTCCAATATTTGTTGATTTTTGGAGACGTAACGAAGTGTGGACACCGATTGGGGATACTTTAGTGTTATTGGTAACATGAGAGATTGATGATAATATTGATGTTTAATTGATGTGTAGTGATGGACGACGAATTCCTTAACCAACTTTTTCATCTGATATTTTCTTAAACATTTTCAATTTAGTTTTCTTTGAATTCAATTATTTTTAAACAACAAAATCCCCCCTATTTCCATAATTTTTCGAGTACAATTAACAACTCATATATCCTTGTGGATCGAATTCTTCTTATTACTATACTCTTATTTATAATTGTGAGTGGAAAGAACTTAAAATAATTTTGCTTGAATGACAACCGACCAAATTTTGGCGCCGCTGCCAGGGAGGCATAGCGGATTTTTTTTTTCGATTTCTTATTTTTAATTTTAATTTAGTTTTGATAATTGTTTTTCAGGTATTATTTCTTTTGTATATGCTTAGAGAGGACAAACCAAGTCCCATTGGTATACATCTTCGATCAGGCTTTTTACTAAAAGACTTCGTTCGAGCAGTGAACACTCCACTTCCTCCTAGTATATCGTCAAGTGAATTCGAAGATTCAGACGTAGAGGAAGAACAAAAATCAATGGGTGATTGGTCGTGTCGTAATCAACCAAAATATTCCAGTTCTTACTCTCTAAAATAGAATGAAGTATAGGGATAAGAACAAGTTCGTTCCCACAAGGAGGCAATAAATTATGCTAATTTTCAGTCACGTAAATAGCAACAGGGGGGATTTTCGTAATGATTTAAGCTAAATTAAACTAAGGTAATACGCAAGTAATAGAGATGTGTATCAGGGAGAAAAAGCAATTTCATCGTCCGTTATCCAACATGTTATCAATCAAAGCATACTCAACATTCATGCATTAGTAATACCAAAAACCCTAAAGTAGCCAGTTATCTCGTCTACTTCGGCAAAACTCCTAATATCATCACAGAATGAGTACCTCCTCCCTATGAATTCTTATGCACCGGATAACCTGAGTGAGTACCTCCACTCAAGTTCAACCAAATGATAGCTATGGTATTTGTGAGTTGAGGTTAATCTAAATAACCCGGCGCAGTTCGCTACTCGGATTCAATCTAGGTCAAGCTTCTACACATATTCGTATGGCAACATCCCGTCGTTAACAAATATGTTATACTACTTGTAACCGGAGTCCCTCGACAGAATCGACTCTCAGAACTCCAGTCTAGTAATAGATATCAATGCATGCTTATTCAATTCGCGACTCAAACAAACATACAATCAATCATATATCATTATACTCAGTAGAACATGAACGATATTAAAAACAACATGAAATCATGAGATATGCGCCATTCAATTAATAAACATGTCTTCAAACATCAGATTACATCCCTAACCAATATAGAAGGGTTTAGCTCATCATGGGTTTCTCAAAACCCATGGAAAATAATTAAAAAAATAGATACAATCAAACCCGGAAAGATTGCAACGCCTGATTGTAGCTTCGAAGTATGGATGCAATGGTGGCCAACAACCTCCCAAGGATGCTGTAGCCTTTTTCCTCTTGCTGTGTTCTTCTTCTTGTTGCTGTCCGTGTAGTGTATTCTTTCTCACCGTGATAATCCTTCAAAACTCCTGTATGTTTCAGTATTTATATGAACTTTAATCCCTAAAATCCTTGCGTCCAGCCTTTGGAATCCTAGTTTGTCTCAAACTCTCCTTGCGTAGCCAACTTGTGGCTAACTTGGTTGCTAGAGCCTTTGATGATGAACCTGACCTCCAATAAATCATTGGGACTTCAATATATGTTATATCTACCCCTACAATAGGCTTCCCACGAGAAAGGCCTAATTTCTTCATGTGGAATTCGAGTTAGCCACTTAGCCAATCCTAGTAGAACTAGGAAATGTGCTAAGTATCCATATTTCACTCCAACAAGGTATATCAGCTCCAAATCCTTTCCTAAACCCATATGATGTCCAAAACATAGCTAATAACCCACCAAGGCTATCCACTAGCCCATCAGACCATTCTAGCCCTTCAAATCATGACTTAGCACATTACCGCAACATGCTTCAGCCGCACTTGCGCCTGGCCGCTGGCTGCGTAGGCCAAATAAGCCACTTCGGGGCTTTGCCCATATCTTCCTCAATTTTGATCAGAATGACTTCAATCTTTCACCATTGGCTTTGTAATTCAATTCCCTACACTGTGGTATGTGAAAGGCCTATTTTAAGCAGAGTTTCACTGGCTCCTCGGTGATTCTAGCTCTTAAGCTCCATTCTGCGGGTTTCTGAGCTATAACCTGAAAAACTAACAAAACTACAAAAGTAATCAAAATACCTAGTAATTCACTCAAATATAGCACATAAGGTTCAGGAAAAACTACTTTATATGTGTGAATTATGCACCTATCAAATTCCCCCACACTTGCCTTTTGCTAGTCCTCGAGCAAACTATCTATCTAAACTAATAAAAAGAACAAACAACTCCGTTTCGTCGAGTAAACGGTTACACTTAGCATGTGCAACAAGCCTTTAAACCCCTAGGTGTCCCTAGTGGACGAGTTATAGTCTCGTGAGGGTTTACAAGAGATATACCCACAAAACCTACTTCAACTTCCAAAAATTCCAAAGCACCTGCATATGAAAAGCTACGAAGACATAAAGTTTCTACATACCAACAATAAGAAGTCAGAAATATAAAGAACATTATTCTCATGTTTAATCCTTGAGTTTGGAGAAAATCACCAAATAAAAGAGTCTCGGATCGAGAGTGACCGAATAATTCTGCCTCACCAATAGGGTTTTATGAAATTGACACTCAAGAGACGCACTTTATGGTTCTCACATATGTGTAGGCAAGAATAAAGATAGAAGGCCTACACATGTTGACGGGTAGGAAGGAAAGGTAACCTTCCGAGTCATATTAAGATGTTATCCCGTAGAATGGGACAAGAAAGAACCCCTTTTTATTTTTCTAGTGATCTCTAAGAAAGGAAATCAACCATTATGCGAAGATGGGAATTGTTACTTACCTTCTCATCCGGTCGACAATCAGCACCATTCTCCCAACATCCCATAGAAACGTCTTCGGTCTCGACTGTAGCTCATGAACTCTTGCTCTCCGTATGCCTTAATCATTTGAAGCTCTCTTTTTTTATGTATGCAGCAGCGTATTACACATTTTCAGCTGCATTTTCTCACGTTTTCAGCAGCATTTTTGTTCCCTTTCAGCAGCACTTTTCTTTCGTTTTCAGCAGTCTTTTTTTTCACGTTTTCTGCTGGCTTTTTTCACGTTTTCTGCTATTTTGTTCACGTTTTCCAGCAGTGTTTTTCCCTTTTATGCTGCTGCCATATAATTTTTTCTCTATTTTCTTTTCTATTTACGCCAGTTCTCTTAGTATTGCTGAATTTTTCTGTTTTTGCTTCTATTTACGCCAGTTTTGTTGCTGTTTTGCTGATTTGCGCCTGTTTTTTTTTTTTTTTTTTTTACGCTAGTGCTAGTTCTGTTTCGCTCTATTTTCAACTTTCTTCTGATTTTTATTGCTCCGCTAGTTGATGATGATACATTTCTATGGACTTGATGTTGCCGAGAGAACGATGCCAACTGCAAACCAAACTACAAGATAGAGTTAGCAATTCTGATGACATCCTCATGGTTGATAAAAATTAGCACTCAAGAGATTAAAAATAGTGCTGAAAATTGGTGCGAGGTTAGGTAGCTCATCATTCTACCCGGAATTAGCGCAGATGAAACACTCTAAACGTATAATTGAAGGTCTGGTGCCTCACTCGAGGGTATTGAATGATCACAGGTCTCCCCTGTACTCTCCTACCGGCAATTAAGGTCCATTTTGGTCGGCTCTAGCCTCTCAAAAACTAAGCACTCCGAATCTAGTTCTCTAATAGTTCTAAGTTCAGTTGTTTCGAGTCGAAATCCGGATGTAAACGTAGCTAGTCATATGCCAAGTGACTCTAAAATCTCTAAAAGTTGAAGGTTTTCATGCAAATGTGTGTATGCCTAACAATTCTACGTAAAAATCTATATGATACTACGTAAAAATCTATATGCCTAAATACTCCCCCACACTTAAACTCTACATTGTCCTCAATGTAAATTGAATCATCCAATGTAACGTCAAGATGGGAAATTCTACATGCTCTAAAAATAAATAAAAATTCAGCAACAAAAATAGTATACAAAACCAATGGGTTGCCTCCCATTCAGCGCTTAGTTTAACGTCTTCAGCCCGACTCTCTGATCGCCCGTAGACCAATAATCTGAAAATTTGGGGATCCACCCATAAAACAATCTGCATTGCAAACGTTAACTTCCCAAAAATATTAATACACGAAATTAATAGTGAAGTTATTGCTCGATAGAAGTTTCCCCCACACTTAGTCTTTTCTACACTCGGAAGTGGATAAAGAACATAGAATTCGGGAACTTCTATAGACTCCTCTTTGCTAACCTGCATAGAATGAGAATCAAGTGCTTCCAACAATGGATATTTAGAAGCAAAGTGATTTATTAGTACTTCCGAGGCACGTACATCTAAGCCAAAACGAGGTAAAGGGAAAGGATTAATAAGCAAAGGTTTAGGCAAACCTTCTAAATTATCGTGAATTATGGAATCCTTCTCTTTTTCAAAAATCTGTAATGAATTACTTACCTCTTGTACGTTGTGGTCCTCTATCAAACTTTCTGACTGTACTGCCTCAATAAAAATCTCGGCACTAACATTATTACTATCGTCCTCGGAAAGTTCAATTGGGTCTTCCACAGTGTTAATCAATTCAGTTTCAATATCAACACACTCCTCTTCATTTTCAAACTCACCGTAATCAGATTCTTCATCGGTTTCCCAACATTTTTCAGAACGTCGATTAATTTCCATACGAATGGCCTTACTAATTTCTTTGAGAAGATCATCCGGCGCTCCGTCATCCTCCAAGTTGCGGAATAACTGAAGAAAAGTTGACCAATATTCAAAGTTTTTCCACCATTAAATACAGTGGAATCTATTGAACACGACTCTTCCCTTTGAATGGGTGAATGATCATTATTAGGATCAAGAGTCGAGTCAACTACACAATCATCATCAACCAGAATTAGAGTTGGAGTAATGTCATCACTGATGTCGGGATTTTCGAGAGGTTAAAAATCATCACTGTATCCCATAAAATTACGTCGCTCATGTTCCCTAAGCAGAGCTCTTTTAGCTTCTCCAATTTCTTCACATGATGACCCTTCATCTTCTACCAATTGCTTAAACCTTCTCTCAAGTTCTCTCAAACTTGGTGGTCTTACACCATTACCTGTGGTGGAGTTTCTAAACCTTGTCTCATCCTGTTGAATAGGTGAATGATCATAATTACGATCAAGAGTAGATTTAGATAAACCATCACAAGCATAATTAAAAGGGTACGTGGAATATTGGTCATAACCAATGGATTGGTTGTGATTATACTCCTCGTACGGTTGGAAATTGCCGTGATGTTGAGGCTGAAAACTAAATTAATTACCATTATACGCTTGATATCTATCTTGCAGGCTCCGAAATTAGAACTAAAGCCTCTTCATGATCACCTAAAATACATGTATTTGGGTGATAATGAAGAGTTGTCGGTAATAGTTTCAAATGCACTAACTGAACTGCAGGAACAAAAACTTCTTCGGATGTTGAGAAATTACAAAGGGGATATATGATGGACAATTGCTGATATCAAGGGAATAAGCCATTTTACGTGCATGCATATAATACTACTTGAGGAGGGAACAAAGCCTACAAGGAAAGCTCAACGTCGTTTAAATCATATGATGATGGAAGTAGTAAAGTAAGAGATACTCAAGCTATTAGACGTAGGAGTTATTTATCCCATCTTTGATATCAAGTGGGTGATCCCAGTACAAGTTTTACCAAAGAAGTCAGGCATTACAGTGGTGCAGATTGAACAAAATGAACTTGTCCCAAATCGAGCGCAACCGGTTGGAGAGTTTGTATTGATTATCGAAAGATTCATGCAACCACTAGAAAAGATCACTTCCCTTTACCTTTTATGGATCAAATATTGGAACGTTTATCTGGACACTCTTATTACTTTTTTCTTGATGGCTATTCAGGTTACAATCAAATTGTTATAGCACAGAGGATCAAGAGAAAACTAATTTTACTTGTCCGTTCGGAACATTTGCTTACAGTGCCTTTTGGTTTGTGTAATGCACCCGCTACTTTCCAAAGGTGTATGGTAAATATTTTTTCAGATTATGTTGAAAACATTATCGAAGTTTTTATGGATGATTTCAGTGTGTATGGTGATTCGTTTGACTTATGCTTGGATAACCTTACACGAATTCTTAAACGATGTGTTGAGACTAATCTTGAACTAAATTGGGAGAAGTGCCATTTTATGGTAACTCATGGCATTGCCTTAGGCCATATAATATCTTTTAAAGGCTTGAAAGTTGATAAATATAAGATATGTCTTATTTGTGCTTTTAACCCTCCCACTATGGTGAAGGAGGTTCGTTCTTTTCTTAGTCATGCAGGATTTTATCGGAGGTTTATCAAGGATTTTTCCAAGGTTGCATCACCATTATGCCAATAATTATAAAAAGACGTGGTTTTTAACTTTGAAGAG
Source organism: Papaver californicum (assembly GCA_023531435.1). NCBI lineage: Eukaryota > Viridiplantae > Streptophyta > Magnoliopsida > Ranunculales > Papaveraceae > Papaver > Papaver californicum. The sequence goes on along the minus strand of JAJJMC010006027.1, from coordinate 2,317,858 downwards.
AAGTGTTTGACGGCATTCAATTGTTTGAAAGAACTTTTGATAACAACCCCTATCATTAGACCACCGGATTAGAGCAAGCCCTTTGAGATAATGTGTGATGCTAGTGACTATGCGGTTGGTGCAGTATTAGGACAACGTACTGGAAAGTTACCTCACGCCATTTACTATGCTTCAGGACGTTGAATGAGGCACAACAAAATTATACAACCACAGAAAAGGAGTTACTAACCATTGTATTTGCATTGGAGAAATTTCGTTCTTATTTGCTTGGTACAAAAGTTATTGTGTATTCTGACCATGCAGCACTTAGGTATCTACTTGCAAAGAAGGAAGCGAAACCAAGGCTTATTCGATTGATATTGCTTCTACAAGAATTTGACATAGAGATCAAAGATAAGAAGGGCATTGAGAATACAGTTGCAGATCACTTGAGTCGTCTTACTGTAGATGAAGAAACTGTTCCACTGCGTGAAAGTTTTCCAGATGAGCAATTATTCTCAATACAGGTTGCGGAACCATGGTATGCTGATATTGTCAATTATTTGGTTTCTAAACAAATCCCGAAGAACTTGTCTCGTGCTGAGAGAGACAAACTAAAGAGAATAACTAATCAATACATATGGGATGATCCATATTTATGGAAGCATTGCTCATACCAAGTAATACGAAGGTGAGTATCCGAATCAGAATTTCAGTCTATATTATCTTTTTGTCATTCTTATGCCTGTGGAGGACACTTTGGGTCCAAGAGAACCGTACTTAAGGTACTTGAGAGTGGATTTTATTGGCCCACTCTATTTAAATATGCATATATAATTTGCACTACTTGTGATAGATGCCAGAGAACATGCAATCTAGGTGCTCAAAATAAAATACCACAGACTCCCATACTCTTCATTGAAGTATTTGGTATTTGGGGAATTGATTTTATGGGGCTTTTTGTTAATTCTTTTGGTAAGTTTATATTCTACTTGTTGTTGATTATGTCTCGAAATGGGTGAAAGCTAAGGACACCCTGACTAATGATTCTAAAGTGGTTACAAATTTTGTTAAAGAATATACTTTTGCAAGGTTTGGAACTCCAAGATCATAATCACTGATAGAGGATCACACTTTTGAAACAAGTTCTTCCAGGGCTTGTTAAAGAAATACAATATCACTCACAAGATTGCAACATTGTATCATCTATAACTAACGGGCAAGCAGAAGTTTCTAATCGAGAAGTGAAATCCATCTTGGAGAAAACAGTGAATCCCACAAGAAAGGATTAGAGTTTACGATATGATGATGCATTGTGGGCATATAGGACCGCATACAAAACACCTATTGAGATGTCTCCTTTTAGGCTTGTGTACGGTAAATCATATCATCTTCCAGTTGAAATTGAACATAAGGCCTTCTGGGATATTAAGCAATGCAACATGAAGATGGATGGTGCAGGAAAGCAAAGAAAACTTCAATTGAATAAAATTGAAGAATTAGAAATGCAATATATGAAAGCTTACGAATCTACAAGGAAAAGACGAATGCCTTTCATAATAATATGATTGCTAGAAAGCAGTTTACTGTTGGAAAAAAAGTTTTGTTGTTTGATACTCATCTTAGATTATTCCTTGGTAAATTGCAATCCCATTGGAAGGGACCTTATGTTATCACTAATATTTTTTCTCATGGTGCAGTAGAAATTCAAAATTTAACCTCATGGAACGAATTCAAAGTGAATGGTCATCGCTTGAATCCGTATTATGAGAACTTTGTGCCTGAGAATGTGGAAGTGGTGAAACAAATTGATGTACTCCCTCTGGAGGAGTAGCAAGGCTAACGCCAAGCCAGGCTAAGGACGTTAAACTAAGCGTTAAAAGGGAGGCAACCCATTGGTTTTATATTTCTATCTTTATCTTTTTAGTTTTATTTTTCTTATCTTTTTCATATCATATTATAGGATTTCCTACCTTGACTTTGACATTGGAAGAGTCAATTTACATTGTGGACAATGTAAAGTTTAAGTGTGGGGGAGTGTAAACTATTTAGAGTTTTTAGTATTCACTTTGTAGGTAGAATTTTTAACCTTTTTTGTAACTATTTGCATGAAACCTCCAACTTTTAGAGATTCTTAGAGTCACTTAGTATATTTCTATCTACGTCTACATATAAAATTCTTACTGAAATAACTGAACTTAGAAGTATTAGAGAACTATATCCGGGTTTCTTAGTTGTTGAGAGGCTAGAGCTGACAAAAAGGGACTTAAACCCTCACGAGACTATAACTCGTCCACTACGGACACCTAGGGGTTTAAAGGCGTGTTACATATGTGTTAAGTGTGACCGTTTCCTCAACGAAATGAAGTTGTTGTATTTTAGGTTAGTTAAAATTTATAGTTTGCTCGAGGACTAGCAAAAGGCAAGTGTGGGGGAATTTGATAAGTGCATAATTTACATATTTTAAGTATCATTTTCTTACACTTATTTTCTAGTTTTTGTGCGAATTATCTTGTATTATTATTACTTTTGTAGTGATGTCTTTTGTTAGGTCACATCTCCGAAAGAAGTAGAACTGGAGCTTACAAGGGAAGAATTTCCAAATACCCAGTGAAACTCAGTAAATTCTAGGATGTCTACTCATCATCTTGTAGATGAATTACGAAGCCAAAGACGAAAGAACGAGGTCATTCCGCAGTCATATGAAGAAGTTATAAGCAAAGCGAGAACTAAGGACAAAATGGTTATTTCAAGGGGACTGATATTGGTATGCTGTTCGTACGTTAAGGGGCAGTCGGTTTCCTAAGGAGCAGTCATGCGTTTCAAAGGAACTTTTAAAGGAAGACGTTAGTTTGTTAAGGGGGCAGCTGAAATTCAAATAGCACCGATGGCAGACGCACCATCTGCTCAGGGCAACCAGCTCTTATTAACCCAACCAACACAGAACTGGATCGGGATTTCTTCTTCAGTTCACGAGCAGTTTTCTGGGTTGTATTCGGACACTGTAAACCAAGGTCTGATGGATGGTAACAAGGGTTTACATCAAGGTCATCAAGTCGAGAAGGATTGGAAGAGCTTCGAGACCAAGAGATAACCAGGGAGGAAGAAGCTGAAAATTGAATGAAAGACAAACTAAAGAGAACAGCAAGAAGATGGAGGGTGTTGCTGTAATTTTATGTGAGTCGATAGGATCTAGATTAAATTGTTGGCAGAGAAAGAAGCAGAAGAACAAGCCAAGAATTGTTATAAGCTCTCAGTTGGAAAGAATATTGTTTGTTACTGGAAGGAAACTTGAGCTCAGGTTGATATGATACTGGCAGTTGATGATACTCGATGAAAAGTGGAGGTTGTTGCTGTGGGTGTTAGAAAGAATGAAGAAGAATGGGTGAAAGTGATCTGGTTGAGTTTAGTAATAGTAGTTGGGGTGTTCGAAGGTGCCACCGGTGTTAGGAATGTGAGGCTGTGATGGAGTTGCTGCCAGGGTCACGTTTGATTTAGTTGTCATCGCAACTGGGAAAACAGAGCAGTAAGAAAGAACCCACTGTCATTGATCTTAATGACTGGATGAAGAAGATTAAGAGGCGTTGATGAGTTATTTTAGAGTTTGAGGCGGCTAGGGAACTTGGGTTAGTATTGAATTCTGAAACTAGTGCGAGAATTCAGAGAAATGGGAGGTTTTGTGCATTATTTGAACTGCACTTTAGCCGGAAAACAGCCACCAAGATGGGATTTTCCATTGAAATTCAAGATGAATGGTGAAGATTTGAGCGTGGTTTGGTGTTTGTATAGGTTTAGAAATGTAGAATGATTATCATATTCGAAATTGCACGGAAGAAAAACTATAAATAGGGGTTCGAATTACCACCTAAAACCACCTTACCACCCTAGTTTTCACGCACAAAGCTGTTCGATAAAAGGCCTCAGAGAAAAACAGAAGCCAAGGAGTAAATTTCATGCACGAAGAGCTCGAGTTCTTTGCGATTTCATCCATAGCTCAAGCTTTTCTTCGTTTGTAGTTTGCTTTCTGTCTTTTCTCTACTTTGATTTTCAATAACTCCATTATGAGTAGCTAATTTATTTATTTGGTTAGAGATATAACCTAAAATCACAACCATGTTATTTTGATTAATCTATTGATTTTTATTCATTCACTCTCGTATTTATCGTTCAAGTTTTACTACGCATAATAATTATTTGATTGTGTTCAAATAATATGATTACCTATTTTTCATATTTAAGACATGAATCAAATATATATATATAACTAATTAGAAGTCGTAGGTAGTTTTATCAAGAGTTCTAGTAATTAGTAGTAATTTGTGACTACTAGTGGTGCGAATCGTGAAGGAAATCACAAGTAAAACTTGACCTAGGTTGAATATACTATGAATGTGTTTATATTATCTATAAATAACCCATCTCATAGAATTTAAAGCTTTTCTAAAATTGAATCTTTCAACGATAAAGCATTAGGGTTATTGGTAACATGAGACAGTGATGATAATATTTGCTTAATTGAGTAACATGTGTAGTGATGGACGACGAATTCCTCAACCAACTTTTTCCGATATTTTCTTAAACATTTTCAATTTAGTTTTCTTTAATTTCAATTATTTTTAAACAACAAAATTCCCCAATTTTCATAAGTTTTCGAATACAATTAACAACCCATATCTCCATGTGGATCAAATTCTTCTTATTACTATACTCTTATTTATAATTGTGAGTGAAGAGAACTTAAAATAATTTTACTTGGCTGACAACCGACCATTTTTCCGTATAAAAATTTTAAGCATGATTTTCCAATGAGAATTGAGACCCTATTTTATTATTGTTACTTCAATTGTATCTCGTTATTTCCCTTATGTGTTTAGGTGTAAATTTAATAAAAAATTTGCAAATTACTTCAGTTGTATCTCGTTATTTCCCTTTGTAGAAGAAATTTGCTAGTGATATTGGGAAATAATAGAAAATTAGCTTTTGTTTACATTATCATCATTTTTGTAGATGAAGATATGATTACATTTAATCATTATAAGTTGAACACAGCTAGTAGTTACCACCCAAGCTTTAAACACAAATACCTTATGTTGAATTGCTTAGCATTGAATAACAATGATTGATATTTTCTGAATATTTTGAGTAAGTGTGGTTGCCCAAATTATCACCAACTAATAATACTTGTACCATTTATACTATAGTTATAATGTGGATCCATGATTACTCATATTAGTCATTCCATGATACCAGAACTCAGTTCTCTACTTTTCCCATTTCACGCTCATATAACAAGAAAATGCCTGTTTTACCATTTTTGCTTTAGAACCTCGTTTGAGAACTGTTTTACCATTTTTGCTTTAGAACCTCGTTCAAGAACGTATACCGACTTGTATCATTAATGGTTGATAAGGTAACTAAGTAGGTCAAGGATTTTTTGTCAGATATTAGATGCTAGGGATGTAAAAACTGGAGGGCATAATCTAGCAGGTAGAATAATGTTATATTATATTCAAACGAGTTGAGAATAGAGAATTAACATAACAGGATATATAGCAAATCATAAGAAAATGATAATTCATGTGTGGGGAAGAAAACATATGCCGAACTGAAAAAGGCACATTACAAATTCAATATTCCAGATAATTGGGGAATCAGTAAAGGAATAATTAAATGGGAATCACCGATTTAGGGAAAAGAAAAGCACATGACTGTCCCTTCCCACGTTGGCTTGTTTTCGAAGAAGTTCTTGAAGAAGATATAGAGGACTACTAAGAAACTTAGGAAGTATCTCAGGATAAAAATACCCACCATTGATTGATTGTAGTATTTTAGAAAAGACTGTTGTTGTGGTACGCAAAATGATAAAATAGTTTCCTTCTAAAAACATATTAAATTGCTCAATTAAGCATCCCTGTCTATCTTGCACTCGCGAAGCATTACGGGGAACCTGGCTTTATCCTTGCAGTAGTTGTAGATTGTAAATCTCCTACGGACCCACATGAGCCTCCTGTACTGGTAGGCATCAAGGTCTTGGTATTCCTTCTGATCCCACCACTTCTTTCCTTGTGTTTCACAGAATTTGGCGTTCACTGATGCCTGGCAAGCATCAATGTGGAATCCCTTGTATTTAGCTACAAAGGGTGCCTTGGACCAATCAGTTTTCTCGAGCCCCCCCCTGGTTGCCCAGTCATCTGCGTTCCACAAACTTGAATACAACTTCATGGGCTGTTCGAATGGGAATTTCAGTCCTAACTTTCTACTGTTCTTGAATATCCTGATTGGGATATCATCAACGAAGAATCTGCATTTCGCATGCGTACATATTCTTTCATTAGTTTTCCGAAAATTAAATAACATATTGGAGGGGATTTTGAAATGTATTGGAGAGTCGTCAGAGACTTACGTGATGTGGTAGGAGTTCCAGAGGATAGAGTAGGTGTGGTAGGCCGCTGTTGGATCAAACCAGAGGTAGATCCGCTGCTCTCTGTTACCTTCACCACCTGTGAAGACATTTGTCTGTAAAATGTAGGGCTCCCCTGTCCTGTTTCCTAAGAACTCAAAGTCTACTTCATCATGCTCATTACCGTTTGAAGATAACTGCATTCATTCGTTAAGTGTGCTGAATCAGATTGCATGTTCATAGTATCTGGAAGAGCTAGCATTCTGTCCCACGCCGAATCCCCTTAGGGAAAGACGGGGTTTCTTAAGCGGCTACTAACACCGTTGTGGATTAGCAAGCTAAGTAGGGATATCAGGGTGGTGGTAGTAGTAGTATTGAACTGATAGGAATGACTTACATAGAAAGCAGTTACAGTTCCAGCTGAGTCCCCTGCAACCATCTTTATGTGCATGTGGAAGTGTCCGTACAGATAAGACCCCTTTGAGTGAAACCCAGTACCTATCATTGATTTTCATCCCAAAATAGAAAAACATCAGCATATATACATTAACACTCGTGAATCTGTAACAGACGGAAGACAGTAGAATTTCTGAATATAAGTTGGCACATACCAGTGTAGTTGTCGAGATGGAGCTCAATCTCATTACCACCATCGAAATACTTGATGTGATCAAAAGACCATGTAGGGTCGTAGTTCCTCCCAAATGGCACACTAACTGCCTTCTTTGGAGCAATACCCATCGCCATCCCAATCATAGAGAAAAAACAGACAAGTAACAGACACTTCATGTTAGATGAATCTACCATTTTCATCATCGATAAGTCAATCTGATGATCTCTAAGTCACAGAGAACAATGTATGAAAGAAATGTTTTAGGTGGAGTTTGAAATGTAGAGAGAAAACAAGAATAATGATTTTGGGAGAAAGTGAAAGGGGATGGCAGCCCTTTTGTAGGAAAATTAGAAAAAGTAGCGAATAAAATACTATAACTGCTACTGTACAGCTATTTATCTGCCATTAATTGTGGTGTATGCTTATGGGGTTTCATATAAATATTTATTTATTGTTTTTTTAATGCTGATCAATCATCATCATTCAACTCGCAGTCTCCTTCCTAGAAACCTTTTAGAAAAAAATTGCTAGCAGCTGGATGATTCATGGAAACCAAAATGCTACCACCTGAACCCGCACTGCAAAACAGACCAAAAGGTGCCTTGTTTGTTGAGTACTGTGGTTCACACTAACCCTGTATAGTTTAAGTCACTAGGGTTGAATGACTTTAGGATTTCGTTTTTGGATTATCGTAATCCTTGTATTCGCAAAATTCCATGAAAACCCGGCTTATTTTTCACATGTCTAGTCAAAGAATACAAATGTTTGAGTCTGGTGAGTGGGGACAACATCCACTATTTATTTGATTGATTGAATACCAGGAGTTACAAATTTTATTAGTTAATGGTGACAGTTAGTTGATATTCATGGACGTTGGATTTAACTACTCAGTTACTTGCAGTGTCAGTGTGCGACAATTCTGTGGTCATGTGAATGGATCGTGCATACTGCAGTAATGCCGAATGGAAGTGCTAATATTATCTTAATTTTGTTTGGGAACGAAACCTTAGTTATTATTCTGTCTGTTTTCCAAAAATAGGTTTATTTTATGTACAAATTACACGTGAAACAAATCTATCTTTTTAAAAATAAAGGAATAGCTATCAAGCAGTGAACAAACCACAACACATGAATCTATTATGCTAAAGTTTTATACAAGGTTCAAAAAATGGGTCACATTTCGGATCACGGCCATTAGTCGTAACCGTTATATAGCGTTTTGACCGGTGTGAGCACAATTTGAGTAAGAAAATCGTTTTCATCACGCTAAATAATAAAAGAAAAAAATGATTTGAGATCTGACGGTTATAACATGGGTGAAAACGGTTATAACGGGTTTAATAACATTGTTACAAAATTTATTTTTTTAATTTATTTATAAAATTCTAATTGTAAGTTTTAATCTTTGATTTTAGATGAGAAAAATCTTCAAATTAAATTTTTAAAATAGTTATAACGTACATGAAAACGATTAAAGCGAGTTTACATACAGGTTTACATAATGCCGTTATTTTTATGAAAAAACCTATATGGAAAAAGGTACCGATAACCCTCATAGACATGTTATATGGACGTAATCGTTTTAACAAACGTTTTTTGGACCTTGGTTTTATGTACAAAATAATACCCCGTATCATTCTTGTTGGTTGGGGTTAAATTATTATTTTAACCTACTGTATTTACTAATTAATCCTCACTTCTCCTTTAATAATTGTTTAAAAATGAATATCTCCAAAATCTGGTGCCTAAACCCAGGTTATTATCTTAATTATAATTATGTAGTTTGAGATTAAGTACATCACATGAGGAATTGCAGAAACAAAACACGAATTATTATTGGGAATTTTTTACCTGACGTTTTTGAGGGCTATACAAAAATAATTTTGGGCGACTAATAAAACAAATAAGGTCACTATGAAGTAGTATCAACACACCTCTTATCCATATATTTTCTTTAATGGCAAATCTGCCCTTGCATAATTAGTGTTAATGTTGATTAATTAATTAATTAATTTTTATTAACTAGTTAATTAATTTTTGATAATTAGTTACTTAATTTGGTTATAATTAGTGCTAGAAAAATATGTGAGTTATAGTTTTAGAAAAGAAATAGAGAGTATGTTAGAGAGGAAGAAGAAGAAGAAGAAGAAGAAGTTTGGGGAAATCAGGGTTTACCTAAAATCAATAACAAACATGGATGAGTATGAGGAAGAAGGTGAGAAACATCATGAAGAACATAATATTGAAGGTTCAAAGACGTTTAGAGATGATGATTTCGGATATTTGTTGGATGATCCAAATTTTGGTTTGGAAGAAAACCTAGACGACAATTTAACTAGAGAAAACGATGAATCATATCAAAATGAAGATAATAATGCATCAAACAATCAGGTATTGTGTTAAGAAGTTCAAAAACCCACTTTGTATGCGTTCATATGTGATCGGTAACAAAAAAAATTCATTTTTGCATGTATTTAATGCATGGACGTCCCAGAATCGGTAGATAATGAAGTACCATATCTACCGATTGTACACTACTGTGCCAAAATTATGGTATAATCGGTAGTCTCGTGAAGATTACTTACTACCGATTATACAAAATCCCCAAATTGATTTTTTTTTTCAAATTTCTGTTTGCATAATCAGTAGTTTAGGAATACTTATTATCTACCGATTATGTTTGTCGCCCCAAAAATGAATTTCTCCAAACCTACAATTTTTTTATTTTGTAAACTTTATAATCGGTAGTATATGGTATATCGTTATCTAACAATTACATTGCAATCGGTAGTTGTTTAACAAATTAAACCTCCGATGATACTTGTTTTTCTGTAAAGAACTTGTCTTGATTTCTTTCTATAATCGGTAGTAAAGGAACATAATTAACTAACGATGGTTTATAATCAGTAGTACGGGGATATTATTAGCTACCGATTGTTGTTAATTGGTAGTAAGGTAACATAATTATCTACCGATTATTATTGTCTAACTCATTGCTATTTTACGTAGATTATTGAATGGGTTAATCCTGTTTCATACGAGGGTCCTGATACTTCCCTACACTATGCAAATAATTTGGTATGCTACCTACCCACTCTTGCATTGTTCTAAGAATGTATGTTACATGGTTAGGATTATGATATTTGTTTTGTTATATGCGCATTTAGACATTTGGAAGTAAGGCGGAGGAAAGTGAATGGCTTATCAACAAGGCAAAAGAGGAGATGTGCGTTGTAGTTCAGAACAATTGCGTGAGAGTTGATCGATTTGAAATGATTTGTGAGAGAGGTGGCGAGCGAAAGAGTCACGTGGGAAAAGATCGTAAATGCGTAAAGAAGATGGAAAGGATATACCGAGGTAATTCAAAGAAGATTGGATGCCCATTTAAAATTATCTTCAATAAGCCCGACGGTAAGAAAGGTAAAGTATGGAAAATGTCTAGAGTTGCTAATGGTCGTCACAACCACGAAGATACAGAAAGTCTTGTTGGGCACGTAATGGTTTCCAAGTTAAAACCGAAGGAATTGGAGACGGTGAAGTCTATGAGGAACGTAATGAAAGCGAGTGCAATCCTATCTAAGATAAAGGCGGACGACCCCAACAACTTGTCTTCGTTGTCTACAATTAAGCCGGCGCTAGCAACGATCAAAATGATGGAATGGGATGGTCGAATGGTTATGCAACAATCAGAGTGGTTAGCCGAGAAACACAATTACACTTTGAGAAAAGAAAAAAGGGATGGTAAAGTGATTCGTAGTTTCTTGGCACCTCCGAAGATGATCCAATTGGCTCAATGCTTTCATCAAATTTTGTTGATAGATGCAACTTATAAGAAAAACAGGTACAACATGACGTTGTTGAACATTGCTTGCCACACTTTGGACAAATGCACATTTACGGTGGCGTGGGGTTTAATGGATGCTGAAAACGATGTGAGTTTCATTTGGATGTTGCAAACATTAAGGTCGATTTATAATGGCGATCATTTTCCAAGGGTAATTATAACGGATAACGATCAAGCCTTGATAAATGCAATAAAGGTAGTATTTCCGAAAGCCCAGAATTTGCTTTGTACGTGGCACATTCAATGCAACATCAAATTCAATTGCAGGCATCATATCCAAGCTAAAAAAAGAAACAAAGGTACCAAGAGGTCGAAGGAAGAGGAACGTATTAGTAAACTAACCATGGAAAAACGAGAAGAAGAGAAAAGGTTGGCCGATGAAAAGTGGGTTGAGGATGGAATAAAGTGGTCTTTATTTCCAAAAGAATGGGATAAGCTAGTTTGGTCGATGACAAAGGAAGTTTATGAATACAACTTGAAAAACTTTGAGGATGAATGGGGCAAGAACTATCCCAAACCAGTTAAGTATTGCAAAACACAATGGTTGGTTTACTAATACGTTCAGATCGGAACTTCAAGAACGAGGCAACAAGCATTGCAGAGGAGTCCCATGGATGATTAAAGAAAATACTAGTCGGTAGTCAAAATGGGGTTGTGTCGGTCCAAGAAGCAATCCATGAGTTCACCAATCGTGACCTCACTAAGATTTATGGTTCAATGGAAAAAAGTCGGCATAGATTCCCGTTGGCACATTTAAAACATAAAATTCTTCTAAGGGGTATAGTTTACAAAGTTTCGTGGTGGGCAATAAATTTCATGATACAACAATTGGAGTTGTACAGTGATCACGATGATGAGACTACGGTTTGCAACTATAAGACGATGATAGGTATTGGACTCCCGTGTCGTCACATGCTTGGAAGGTATATTTAAGTGATTGAATTTAGTGAGGCGGTTACCGAGAATATCACCCAATGACAATATTTAAGAAATAAGATGGCCGCCCAATTATTGGAGGATAAGGAATTCTATATTGAAATAATGAGAGAAGGAGATATACATGTTAGAGAACAAGAGATCAAAGAGTTATATACTCGTGTAAAATGCCGAAACGGATTGGAGACAATCGGATCCAAGTATTGGATGGTAATGCCGATACGTGGGTATCTTTTAGCGGATGTATTGAACTGCGTGGTACATTATTTCTGTCCTCCTTCATTAGGAGTGAGTGTTACATTTACAGCCACAAAGACGATGTGTGATGAGTCGTTCAAGGATAGACGAATCATTATGGCATGGGTTAATAGAAATCATTTTATCGGTTTAAGGTTAACGGATGATTTTCCATTACCTCCATTGAGTAGGTGGTCGGATTACTTCCCAACTAACCATTGTAAGGAGTGGTTGAAGCAATACGAGTCCAACATGAAGCGTTGGGATCGTTTAACAAACTTTTTCAAGGACCCAATTGATTTTACCTAGGATGGTGAGTAGTTTAGTTGATCATGTGATTTTGAACATATATTTTGAACATTGGGTATAGAAAAATATTAATACAATGTTTTGTGATCGTTAACAAAAAAAAAATCATTTTTACATGCATTTAATGCCATGGATGTCCCATAATCAGTAGATAATGGAGTACTATATCTACCGATTGTATCCATAATGGAATTAAACTTTAAAATTTTGCACAAGTATAATAGGTAGATTAAAGATCAAATTTATCTACCGATTCCATTGTAATCGGTAGTTTAGTGAACAAATTAATCCTCCGATTATACTTGTTTTTTTCTACAAAACTTGTCTTGCTATAATCGGTAGTACATGAACATAATTAACTACCGATTAATATATAAAACCCATAATCGGTAGAAAGTATAAAACCTTATCTACCAATTTTACTGAAATATAACGGATTTTGTATCCTATTTGACAGGAATAGATAGCCGTTTGAACAGTGTATGACCATTTTTTTTTAAAATCTAGCCGTTACACTAGCATTTGGGTGTTTATTGTATATAAAAGGAACTCTTCTCTCGACAAAAAACCCCACAATTCTCAAACTAACTCATTTTTCTTCATCTTCTCAAAAAACCTCACACTTCTCAAACATGGCTACTAGCTGGTCCATCAAGGAAGATGTTGCAGCTGTTCGGGCGTGGGTCGTTACCACGATGCATGATTCTCATCTAAAAATGATCTCTTCTCAAACCGTATAAAGCTTTTTGGAACCAGGTTTTCCAAGTTTTTGTGGGTTTAGATGGCAATGGAGGTGAAAAAACATGGAACGTGGTCAGGGATAGATTCGAACAACTCTATGATCGTTGTGATTGTTTTAGAACTGATTTGTACAATGCCAAGTTTAGTTTCCATGAGCTCTACATCAATGGATATGTAAGTATATCTCAAATAGATGTTAATCAAATCAATTATGATCTCAATATAATACTAACAAATTGTTCATTACTTTTTTCAGACTCCTCATGCTCTTAAGGACTATAGGGATTCGTATAACATAAAGTTCACGCATTTTGCATGCTATGATGTATTGAAAGAAAATGATAAGTATTTTGATCACGAGTATTTCGATGACGACTATTGGTCAATTAGGCATCAAAACTAATCAAGTGTAATGTTATGATCTACTTTATGTATAATCGGTAGTTTAAGAATTTTTTTAACTACCGATTGCATATGTTGCCTCAAATTTAAAATCGAAAAAATTATCAAATTTCAAAGATTTTCAAGTATGTATAATCGGTAGTTTAAGAATTTTTTTAACGACCGATTGCATATGTTGCCCCAAATTCAAAATCGAAAAAATTATCAAATTTCCAACATATTCAACAAGTATAATCAGTAGTCTAAGATTTTTTTTTAACTACCGATTGTATATGTTGCCCCAAATTCAAAACCGAAAAAATTATCAAATTTCCAACATTTTCAACAAGTATAATCGGTAGTCTAAGAATTTTTTTAACTACCGATTGTATATGCTGCCCCAAATTCAAAATCAAAAAAATTATCAAATTTCCAACATTTTCAACAAGTATAATCGGTAGTCTAAGAATTTCTTTAACTACCGATTGTATATGTTGCCCCAAATTCAAAATCGAAAAATTATCAAATTTCCAACATTTTCAACAAGTATAATCGGTAGTCTAAGATTTT
>JAJJMC010006027.1:2288211-2303838 GCA_023531435.1 Papaver californicum | reverse complement strand
ATTGTATATGTTGCCCCAAATTCAAAATCGAAAAAATGAACAAATTTACAACATTTTCAACAAGTATAATCGGTAGTCTAAGAATTTTTTTAACTACCGATTATAATGTAAAATGTTTCCAGAAACCAGGCAGTTCCATCGGTAAGTGTAATCGGTAGATAATTATCTACCGATTGTAGGTCAGTAGGTAATCGGTAGATAGTTATCTACCGATTATGGATGAACAAGCTTAATCGGTAGGTGATGCAAACCACTTATCTACCGATTTTAATGTAAAATTTCAACAAAGTTACTTATTAAAATCGAGTCTTTTGCAAATCAATCGATAATTCACAAAAAGAACATAAAATCCGTTCATCATCCATAAATTAATCCATTCATCATCTAGAAAGTAAAAATAATGTTAGAACATTAAATACCAGGGACATATCCATAAAGTTAACAAGTTTCTTGGAAATCAATTGAAAATGATGTTCTCTAACAAGATAACCACAATCTAATTTCTAGATTTTTTGGTTTTAGTACGAGGACGACGAGCACCAGGGACATATCTTTCAGCATCAGGGACATTGGCTCCACCATCAGCACTCGATGAACCGCGAGATTTTTTATTGTGCTTTGCTGTTAGCCTCTTAGATTTTTTATTAAGCTTCATTATCCATGTTATCTATTAGGTTTTTATGCTCTTTCATCTTTTCAATTGATAAAGGCACTCCCGCATTTATGCACCCAACAGTCTGCTTGGAGAAAAATGCAAACCTTTTTTTCCGTTTTTATGCAATAACAATCAAACGATTATTATCTAAAATATTGAGTCGTAATATTAAAATCAGAAGAAATAACATTACGTACCAACCTTTCATAACCAGAGGGTTTGTCTTTGATTACTTTCGTTATTCAATCCCATCTCCAACTGAGATACAAGTATAATCGGACACCTTGGTGGTCTTTCCTTTATCTTCACGGATCACATTAAGATGAGAATGCTCCCGGTACCATACAATATAGCGTGGATCTACTTCATCACCTCGGTTGACAGGTCTCCCATCGCTGATCATATATTGCATCTTGTTATTCCAATCTTCAACGGATGGGTTACCAGAGTAAACTACTGTGATAGAGTCCTTACAACATACATAATTCTCCACGTCTAATTTGAATCTGCCACGCATGTGACTCCAAGGTTCTTCTTGGACATAACCGAGTGTATGCATCACCCCAGAGCATTGTACATAACATATCCAGTGGGATGCCACAAGGGTCCATAGTAAAATGAAAACTCAGACCTTCCCGCTATATGTCCACTAGCTCGGTATTCCATGTATGGATCAAAGCATACATCTTTGGACACCATTAAGTCTAATTTTATCCCCAAAGAAATCAACTCTTGCTCCTTAGACCTTGAACAGTTGTTGTCGAAGATGTATTTTGTTCCTCTGGATGTTCCTTTCTCCCATATCGGATTCTCTTTGGCCAACTCGAGGGACGGGAAATGGTCATAGATCCATGTCTACTGTACATAACAAACCAAGTATGAGAAAATTGATTCTTAAAAGAGAAAAAAATAAATACCAATCAAACTATCAATAGAGTTACCAAAATACTTGTAGTAGGCTCACATTCCCGTCAATTTGGCTAGTTGATTCCCTCAATGTCTTTCTCAACCCTTCCATCAAGAACGCATGATATGCGGTGCCCCACGAATAGTCAAGAACTTTATTGAGCGGATGCAAAAGTTGTAGAAGGTTGGCGTCGATCTGATTTCCACTACAATTGGGGAAAATGACACATCCCAAAACACATAGGAGATATGCAGTGGCTGCAGCTTCGTCGTTGCTAAACTCTGGATTCATTTCTTTTTTATCCTTGGTGCCTTTGAACATATTCATCAAGTGAACCATGCTAAACTGTCTAGTTTTGTAACAAAAGCACCGGGTGAACTCAGTGTCGGATGTTGCCCGATCCCAACCAAGGTACTTCTGAGTGTAAAAAATAAAGTTGTTCCCAGCTTAACTGCTTCACTTAATCAAATTTGACGGTTGTACCATAGTCAGCGAGAATTAGAATCTACACCACATCATCTGGGGTGATCGTTATCTCTCCAAACAACATGTGGAAGGTATTGATCTCAGGATACATTCTCTCCAGGAAGGCTGATATCGACACCCGGTCATGCTCTAACATTGAATTCTCGGCAGCAGTAGATAACCCCGAGTTATAAATTATTTGCTTGAACCTTTCACACTCACCATCTAACGACCAATCTTTCATTTTTCTTGGTGCAGCTGTAGGTTTGAGTATACAAACCGCATCAGAATGGTCCTAATATATACGATGAATTATAAAATAATTAGAATAACAGTTAACACTTCTACGAATAAAAAGACAATAGTTTAAGAATGGTGTTTTATAGTTATTACCTCAGTTGAATAAATTTCTTTGGCCCAAGAGTCTTTGTATCCAAATAACAGATCTCCACCATCTCTTGGTAACCCAGGATTTGGCCTTCTTCAATACCCTTCATCTTCAAAGAGGCGGGGACTTGGTGTCCTCCTTTTTTCTTAATTACCTTCTTTGTACCTTGTCCTTCTCCTTGTGTACCACTTGGTTCTCCTTCTTATTGGTATCTAACTTGTGGAACACTTGGTTCTCCTTCTTCTTGGTTTCTAACTCTTGGAACACTTGGTTGAGTTCCTTCGGTGATAGAGATTCCGCTAGCGCTATTTTCTCTTCTTGCACTAGCAGTTACTTTCTTACCCCCTTCATGACGAGGCCCCGAAACAATTGTATCTTGGGATTGCTTAGCTCGCCTTTCCCTAAAAAACAAAATAAAGAACAATTATTTCCTAGAAGACACCGTTTAATCACTACATAATCGGTAGACAAAGTACATAAAACTCAACCGATTGTTCATAATCGGTAGTAAAACAAACAAACTAACTAGCGATTGTACATAACCGGTAGTTCGGGATCTACATTATCTACCGATTATGCATAAAAATTGGAACATAACTCTAAGCTATGGACACACATACAATCAGTAGTCAAATAAACACAATAACAAACGATTAATACAATCGGAAGTCAAATACATAACCTATCTACCGATTGGAACCATCTAACATAATTGGTAGTTACATAAAAAAATTAACTACCGATTATGTGTAAATTTTAGTACAGGAGAAAAATCGGTAGATATAACTACCGATTATGTATTATGTTTTGAGGAATCACTAACTTTCATAATCGGGAGTTTAAACCTATACGAAACTACCAATTAAGCCTAAATTTTGGTACATGAATACAATTGGTAGTTAATGACTAAATATAACTACCGATTATGGTCGATGTTCTTGAGGAATGAAGAACACGACCATAATCGGTCGATAAAACACATCACTAAACCTCCGATTATGACAAATAACCGAAAACCCTTCAAATTCTATTGACGATTTCGTTCGATTAAAGTAAAATAAACACAAATAATGGTAAACCCTTACCTCATTGGATCCATTACATAGTTCTGGAGAGGATGATTTTCAAAATCAGTCTCCGTATCTAGATCATCATCTTCGTGTTCTTCATCTTCTTCACTATGTTCTTCAATGATCTCTCTATTTCTTATTCTCTCGGCAAAATTTGGCCAATTAGTATATATCATCTTGACAGGTTGTTTTCTTTTTTTGAGCCATCTTTAGATTATAGTTACGACGATGAATTGGTTTACGATGATACGATGAATTGGTTTACGATGAATCGGTTTAGGCACAATCGGTAGTTAGAAAAGAAGAGAAGAAGAAGATGAGAAGAAGAAATTAATAGGTAGAGAAGAAGAAGTTATAAGGTTAAGGTTTTTATACTTTTATTAGTGAAAGGGTATATAAGTATTTTTTTGATTAATGAAAAGGTATATAAGCATTTTTACCTACCATTAGGCTATCACATAGCCACGTCTGTTGGATGAGAATAAATTAGTCGCTCCAAATTCTTTTTGTGTAACCCTCAAAAACACTAGGATTTTTTATAGCCAATTTTTCGTTTTCTATCTATCAAACACCTATCATTAATATTTTATATACAAATAACCTATAATTAATTATAATATTATTTGATTATAAAAGTAATCTTTTATTAATTACAGAAATCAATTTTATTAAGAAAAAGAAACAATTATGAAAAATTGACAATTAATTACAACTACATATCTATGAGGTGGTCTATTTGCTCTTCTAGTACTTACAGCTACAGAACCTGAATTGAAGAATAAAAAGTATGAAATTGATTTAGTTTCCTATCCCATATAAGTATAATGTTTATTTAACTATCCGACCCATGATCGACATTTCACGTACAAGAGTTTTAAGAAATTTGTTTGTTTCAGATTATTGGCGGACTTTAGGAGGCCTTCTATATGGTAATTTAAAATGCATTTGTCCGTCACAAAATTTGTCCTAAAAAAATTAAAATTGGAATTTCAACTTTTATAATCTCATCAAGTTGAGAATAAATTTTGAATAATCAAACAAATTGATGACAATTTCATTCCAATACAATCAAACGACCAAATTATGTCTCCAAACTTCTTGAAAATACCCATTAAATTGATCGTAATCGATCAATTTGTTCTTCATTTTTTTTTCAAACTTCAAAAAACTCTGTTTGTAAACTTGTTTCTCCTCGCTTCCACAAACCAAATTCAACAGAATTTTTCTACCTCTTCTTTTTCTCCTTTAATGTATGCAAAATCATCTTCTATTTGATGTTCAACAAAGGATGATTCTTCATCTTCAACGGTCAATTCAGGGAAAGGGTCAACACCCAGATTTCAATAGTAGTAGCAGCGGTAATCTTTGCAGGCAGATATTTCCAAGGACTTCAATCGTAACACTTATATTCTCTTCTAAATCTAAGAAAACTGATGCAAACCTTCTGGGTTGTATTGAAGCTGAAATCAAATGTGCTCTGGAATCTGATGATCAGGAGGTTTGTTTCCTTGTAAGAAACTAAACAATGCACTCTATGTTTGACAAAATGCTGTAACCATTTTTTTTTTTTTTGTAGGTTGTGGAGACACCAGGTGGGTTCCCTTTTAAGATTGAAGATAATTTAGGAGAGGCAAATATAATACAGTATTAACTAGAAAATATCATGGTGAGGATATCGAAGTTAAAGTGCAGATGAATAATCTTGTTACTGGTGACAATGGGGAGGGGGAGGATGATGATGACCAAGCTGAGGATGGTGTGAGTAGTCAACAGTCTTGTGTTCCTTTGGTTGGAAGTGTTTGGAAAGAAAATTAGTATTTTTGATGATTAGCTTTGTATTAGCACCTGCGCGACACCTCCACTTTCTTGGACATATGATGCTGCGACCTTTTCTTCAATTCGTAAAGCTGTTCTATCCACTCATCTCTTGAAATTCCATTACTATCATATCCATCTTGAAACATGGTTTCACTTTCTCTGGCAGCTGTATCTATATTATAAATATACTTGCAATTTTAGAATATGTGAACAATATTAGCTTGTTTAGTAACTGATTTTTCGTCTACTTTTGACTCTCCAGGCAAAAAGAAATGGCGGCTTTGCAGCAAAGGCAATCTGAGCATGTAAGTAAATCTTTTGCCTTTTGTAATTTCTGAATGTCCAGGTCACTGCTGTCTTCATATGGTATGCAGATTTTGATTTGAACAGTTATAGTTAATGTTATTTTGGTGGTTATGTTGCTACCATTGAGTAGGACGTTTGATCATACTGGGGTGCAACATGTAAAGCTTGAACTTCTATTTTGCACATGGAATACATTTCCAGTTTGGTCTTGAACATGAGAGGAGCAAGGCTATTTATAAAGGAGAGATTTTAACCTGTACAATATATGTTAAATTACCGAATGACCACTATCAATTAGATGTGTGGTGTGCACAATTTAACACAAAATTCATTATAGCAGATATTTGAAGAACCTACCACCTACCTAAGATGGGTTCCTCAATGTGATGTTTATGTGTGTATTAACACTTTGTTTAGTATTTCTCTGCTTCATGTTCCCAAGTCTCTATGTCTATATATCTTCATGGAGAAGGCGAAGGGCACTTAAGAGGGGTTGGTCCTTGAATAGAAAGTCGTTTCTAAGAAGAACCATGGGAGTTCAGGAAAGAGGGGAATATCTTCGGATTTGAGATTTTTCTGGTAAGCATATCATTCATCATCATACTTTCTGAACTGGAACTTGGAAAACCTATCTTAACTAGACCGAACTTTATGTAGGAAAACTTGAATATGATGTCATCGATATCTCTGATGGTTCTCATGCATTATTCCTTGCTCGATTATACACGTAGACTGTTGTACGGATGAGATGGTAGTAGGGGTAGTATATTAGCCGTGAGATGTGAAATATAAGAGAAATATTAGCTAATAATTCAATACCTGTTCAATATCGAACATTTAACAGAAATAGGTAGTGTTCAGTTGATTGTAAAAACCCTCGTTCCCCATTGAAGTTTCTTTTCATATTTTTATCTCTATTTATTCCTTGTGGAAATGTTCTGGTTTGGGATGTTGTGGAGTCTGTACCCTTTGTAACAATCAACTTTATAAATCATTCAAGTGTAATTTAGATTTCAAATGTTAATGCTTCTTGCAACAATTGAATTGGTTCATTTGTTGCCTGTTTTGGTTCGTTTTTTGTTGGTTTTAGTTCCTGTTGTTTATCTGTTAGCAGAAATTATATTCTACGGTGAAAACAAGCAGCCTTGGTGTATGAAATCTGCCTCCAATTTGCTTTGTCAGGTCCTTGTAATTCTCTTAAGAACAAAATTTTTAGCTAGTTGAGAGTTGAACCCATGACTGGTGTTCAAATCTCTTAGTTCATTTGCTGAACACACTGTGAAAGCGACTCCATACAAGATCAAAAAGAAATAGGAAAGTGTGTTATCTGATTCGAAGAATAAGGAGACTTGAGAGCTATAAAAGATCAAAAGCTACAGAACCATAAAGGCTATCGATTATTCTGCCGTTGGCCATAAAATATCCAACTTTTCACAATACAACAGACCACCTGCATCTCAAGTTTTTAAAGTCATATGGCCAAATTTCTATCTTAATTTTTTTTTTTTGCTAAGAAAAGGAAAAAGATTAAATAACAAGGTTTTATGCGACTTTGTATTCGTATGGCCAAATTTCTATTTTGAACGTTTGGATTGCAAGCATATAAATTTTATCTTGTTTTTTAAGAATGAATGATTTAGGTTCAAACATATTATATCATTGTTTACGCGTGTTTTATGGTGCTTTAGTTAGCAAAAGCTTTGTCTAGATTGCTCAATTAGGTTGCTCAATCTAGGTTAAAGGGTTTTATGACAATGTTGTGTATAAAATTATGCTAATAACAAAAAGTTATGTAAGTTATCAGTTTCGTCATCGGTCCCCCACTGCTGCAGTAGTCATCTAGTATGCTGCAGTAGTCATCTAGTTTAATATAATTGTATTAGTTAACAAGTAACTAAAAGAGAATGATGTGGATCTAACAAAGATTCTATAATTTAGTTGTTCATCCCTTAACATCTCATTTTAACTCAACTAGTGATACAGTATAAAATCGGTCAAAGAACAACATAAAGTTCTAATTTGATAGCAACATAAAGAAATTTGTTAGATTTGAGTTAATAAGTTAAACCGATTTATATATAGCAGCTGTTAGAAATTGAACTTGAGATTCTGAAAAATACAATGACTTTGAGGCGCGTAATCGCTTTCGTTAAAGTGATATTTGCCTGCACTCTTAAAGAGTTGCTAAAGGATTCCAACAAACCACTTCCAGGATACAACAAAGTCTAGAATTTATGGTTTAGCAAATCCACAAATTCTCTTAAAACTTTTATGTCAAAAGAAGGAAAAATGAGACTAGTACAAGAGGGAGAGAAGAAAAGAGAAAAGAAGTTTCTGATATAGTTTCTTCTTAATATCACTAGTATATATAGAGCACAATAGGTACCACTTGAAGAGACACAACTCTTTGCTCATGTCCAGTGGTATTCAACATGTGCAATATGAAGAGTTATCATTCAAAAGGTTGTATTTTTTGACACACTCTGTCATCTTGTAACTGCAGCAGTTAAAAACAGTTACAATCTTCCATCAATACCCCACTAGATTATAACTAACCATCATAGTCGAATTAACATCGTTATGCATAAGAATGTATCTTTAAATTTAAACCTTCAATTAGTGTAAGCAATTCAAAGTTTCAACGAAGTTTTGGTCGCCTTTAGCTTAAACCAAACCTTTGTTAAAGTCTGTGAACATCCAACTCAAAATCAATTGGCAATGAGTGAAATGAACCTTTCATATTATATTTTAAGTTCATTATAGGGATATTAGCAATGTAGGACTATTATCCTTCACATGCCCCCTCACGTGTAGGGCACTCTCTGTGGGCCTCTAACACGTGAACATTATATGTATGTACGGGTAGCCGTTGGGCTTACTCTCGTACGAGTCTGGCTCTGATACCATGTAGAAGCTAAAACACACAGTTAAGCTTTTACCCAAAAGTTTTCCCAAACCTTTATTGATATGTGTATATGAGTATATATACAGGATATTCCATCATAAGATAGGAAACAATATATACATAGTTACTAGAATTATGCCTGTACAATCTGGCAAGAATATTGCTAAGAATATGGGAGTCAATGCCAAGACATTCTTTATTCAATATAGGCTAGATATGCTATATACAATTACCATGTATCTTCTGGATATTCCTTCGTCAACTCACGTTTCCCTTATAACCTTCTTGTGATAAAACCGAAATTACTACACACATAATGACATTGTATTTCGTTCAATCCAAAAATTCTGAACAATTTTAGCACTATTATGGCCTTGTGCTCCAACCTGGTTTCATAAACATTTTCAAGAGAAAACCCATACTCTTGGTAGAAGCGTCACCACTTCTTATGTTCATACAGAAAAGGTTTCACATGTCCATGTTGCTGCTACAAACGTTATAACTGCAACAAACCTTGTTAAGAGTATACAACTTATCATTCTCACTTAACATTCTTGCACTGTCATCCTGGAATGGGTTGTATAATTAACAGTGCATACACAACCATTTAACTGTAACTTGTTATTACCCGCTAAACTTTGAATTAGTGATGTTCTAATCAAAGTTGGGTTACCATTACTGATGGTTTTAAATTATAGGGTTTCAACCCTATTCCTATAAATATATTCTATCACTAAGTCTTTTGAGAGTCCTTTATCAATAACGGATTAGCTCATACTTTTGATATCCTCGTTTCAAGAAGCTCGATTCACGAACCAAAGGCACTATCACTTCATCGAATGCCTAAGGAACCTCGAAGTACAACCTTTCATCTTGCTTTAATAGTTCCAAGGGCTTGTAAGTGGATCCCAAAATTGTTAATTGACTTGTCATAAATGATGTTTATAACTCCATCGGTTATTAACTGTCTATCGTATTCATGTCTTAAGCTAATATGTCTAGATTTTCTGTTGTATGTTTTACTATAAGCTGTAGACAACTATCACGGTACAAAGAAATATATGGCATTGGTTATGGCCACAACTCTATCTCAAACAATAAGTTTCTCAACTATTCTCCTTCTTTGCATGCCGCGGCTAATGCCATGAACTCCGATAACATTGTGGAATGAGTTATACAGGTTTGTTTCTTCGAATCCCAAGAAATTGGACCACCCGCAATGGTATAAATCCACCCTGATGTAGATTTATTATCATTGTTACCTATAATCCAACTCGCATTTGAATATCCTTCCAATACTGCTTGAATTCAGAATAAAACAAGCCCAAAGATTTGATTCATTTAAGATAACTAAAGATTCGGCTAATTGATTTCCAATGTATATACCAGGATTACTAGTAAATCTTGAAAGCTTACACAAATCAAATGTTATATCTGGTCTAGTTGCGTGCATTGCATACACTACCTATCGCACTAGCATATTCAAGTTGTGCGACTGATCTACCCCAAATTTTCTTAACGCCATATTTGGGTCGTAAGGGTGGCTGCATCCTTTATATTTAAATATTTATACTTTGTAAGCATTTTTTCTATATAGTATGACTGAGACAATGCATGACCCCTACTATGCTTTCTCACATTTTTTTAATGTTTATACTTTGTTAGCATTTTTTCTATATAGTGTGACTGAGACATTGCATAACCCCCACTATGCTTTTTCACCTTTATTTCTTCTAATATCCCCTTCATATTAGTTCCAAATATCATCAAAAGTCATCAACATACAAACATATAATGACACCATAGTCATCTACGAATTTTAAATAAATTCACTTATCTGCATTATTATACTTAAAGCCATTTGATAAAATTATAGAGTCGGATTTTTCGTACCACTGTTTTGATGCTTCCTTTAAACCTTAAAGCCATTTCATCACTTTATATATCTTACTTTCATTGCTACAGAGAAAAAATCCCTCAGATTGTTCCATATATATTTTTTCGTCCAAATCTCCATTCAAAAACGCAGTTTTAACATCTATTTGACGCACCAACAATTTATAAATGGAATCTAATGCAAACAACACTCTGATAGAAGTCATTCTAGCTACTGATGCATAGGTGTCGAAGTAGTCTATTCCCTTTTTTTGCGTAAAGCCTTTGGCTACTAATCTCGCTTTAAACCTTTGAATAGATCCGTCTGTGTTATATTTTCGTTGAAAAACCCACTTGCATTTCACTACTTTTGATCCTGGTGGTAAACCCACTATCTTCCATGTTTGATTTGATAACAATGAGTCCATCTCATCATTCACAGCTTCTTTCCAAAAGGCAGAATCTCTAGAAGCCATAACTTCATTCAAACTTTTAGGATCATCTTCAATGTTGAATACAATAGGTATTTAATTTAACACTTGATATCTATCACCTTTAACCAAGAAAGTAATTGCATGAGAAGAGATAAAATAAGGATCCACTGTCCTTTCTTTTCGAGCACGCTGGCTTCTTCTAGGTTCAATGGAAGTTTCAAGTTCTTTTCTCTTGTGAGACAAAGAACCAACATCGAAGTTTCTTTGAACTACTGGAACAAATTCAGTTTCAGAATTGTAAAAAAAATTGTTTTCAAAGAATTATACGCCCCTACTCTCAACAATTGTGTTAGAGTTTAAACCAAGTAGTCTATCTGCTTTTGAATGTTGAGCATATCCCACAAAAATACTTCTGATGCCCCTAGGACCCAATTTGGACCTATTTGGATCATGGTCCCTATAAAAGGCCAAAAGATCCCATACTCTAAGATATGCCAAGTCTGGCACTCTACCTTTCCAAATTTTATACGGTGAAACATGTGATTTCATCGATGGAATTCGATTATGTAAGTGACAGGCAATGAGGAGTGCTTCACCCCAAAGGATATTAGGTGTTTTGGCATTTATCATCAGAGTTAATCAGTATGAGGGATGATCATTGATGAATAATTCCATGTTCTTCAGAGAATGAATCAAAATCACCAAGAAAATACTCACCTCCTCTATCACTTCGAAGGATTTTGATTTTCTTATCTTTTTGATTCTCAACTTCATCCTTGTAACGTTTAAACATATCAAAAGCTTCATCCTTAGTTCTCATAAGATATACGTATGTATATTTAGAACTATCGTCAATAAAGGTAATGAAATATTTCTCCCCCCTTCTAGTTAAAACTCAATTGTATTCACAAATGTCAGAATGTACTATTTCTAATATTTGTGTATTCCTTTCAGCCTTAGTAAAAGGTTGCTTCGTAATTTTCTCTCGAGTACATATTTCACACTTATTATCGATAATATTATTGAAAGAAATCATATGATGCTTTGACATGTATTTCAAACATTTAAAATTTAAATGTGCTAAACGACCATGCCAAATAGAAGAGGACTGACAATATAAGCAGAAGAATTTATTTTATTAATTTCAGTATGAGTTTGAACATTCCATTGCATGAGTACGCTTTCCCAACAAACATACCATTCTTTGTCAAAATTAGTTTATCTAACTCTAGTACGACCTTAATGTCGTTTTTACATAATATATTTGCAGATACAATGTTCTTTCGATTCTCTGGTACATAGAAAACATTTTTCAAAATAAACTTCTTCCCCGAAGTGAACTGAATTTCGATTGTTCCTTTTCCCAGTACTTTTGCAGAATTTTGATTTCCCATCAACACCTGTTGACCACTAACATCTTCAAATGTTTTGAATTGTGCTACATTGCAAATATGGATGGTCGCACCAGAGTTGAGCCACCAACCAGAGGATTTTTCTGCCGTTGACATTTTCAATTCATTAATCATGCTAATGTGCAACATTGAGACCGTTGCAACCACATGAATGACAATGTCCTCCATTAAGTTTGCATCATTTGTTTTGTTAGAATTGGTATTTTCCTCATCAATAACATTTTTTCTACACCTGCAATCATGGATATAATTTCTATTTTTTCCACAATGGTAACAAGGTCCACTTTTCTGCTTGTTATTGGATTTTTTGGTCTTGTTGTTCTTCTTGAACTTTCCCGTATTGTTCACTTTGAAGTCATTCTTAAATTTGTTCTCTTCGACATTGTGAAGTCCAGATTGAGAAGAAGTTTTTTCACGATTTCGAGTTTCTTCCTCAATCTGAATATATTTTTGCAACTCCGCCAAACTTATGGTTTCTGACATATGCAAAAGTTTCTTGCTATAATTGTTCAAAGATGTGGGTAACTTAGCAATAATAGCACCCACTTGTAATGATTCAGGAACTTCAACCTTATCAAGTTCACGCTGTTTAGAGACTAAGACCAACAATTTATGTATTTGATCCATGATGGATTTTCCTTCGACCATAATAAATTCATAAAACTAAATTAGAAAAAACTTACATGTACCACTTTTTTCAGTCGTATATTGTTGAAGAAAACAAATTTTAAACTAAATGATTTTTGTCTTGGATGCTCACTCATTTCCTTGAGTGAATGAAACTCTTTAGTTTAGTCCCACATTGGGTAATCTAGAGATAGATGTCCACTATATAACTATTCTCATATGGATAGTATGCAAAACTAGAGGGTGGAATGGGGTCGCCAAACAATACATGGGCTAACTTATGTATTGGGCCTACGAATGTGAAAGACATCAACCATGATCTATTATTTTTACCAAAATATTTTTACAAGAAATCCGAAACCCTAAAGGTTTCCTTTTATGTTTATCTTGGGAAAACTTGATTTACAAGAAATCCGAAACCCTAAAGGTTTCTTTTCTCCTATAAATACAAAACGTTTTCAGAGTTGAAATCCATCCCATAAGCGGCTACTATCCTGTCTTCTTTTCACCATCTTCTCGCTTTGTTTTGCGCTTTTGAGTGTTTATTTCCGTTCCTTCCATGTTGCTAAGTTCAAGGGTGGGTAGTTTGTATTGTGCTAATACAAGCTATATCGGCAGTCTTATCCTGGACACATCTTCGCACGTAGGGGTTTAGCATTGCTCTTCTCGAGTATACCCGCGAACTAATGTGTTAAGGACAACTTGTTGAACCTGTGATTCTGTCCTCGTAGTTGTCCGTGGTAGAGTTGTTTTCAATTCAGTTCTTTATATATATTATTCTAATACATCTAACACTGTTGTTCATTGTTGCAAGATTCCAACACATACTTGTTATCCAACGATGTCCATATTTCTTTTGGAGACTTGATTGGAGTAAAAAGGTCATACATTCGATCCGATAGTTTGTTTAGAATATGTCCCATGCGTACAAGTTCATCTTCTTGTCGTTTTTTTCTGTCAGCAATTATCTTCTCGGTGTATTTATTACTTGGTTCTGGAAAAGGCTCCAGTTGTGGATCAAGAACACATTCTAAATTCAAAACAGCAAGGAGGAACAGGATTTTATCCTTCCAGCGAGCGAAGTTTGTTCCGACTAATTTGTCTAACTTAGAGACATCTTGTAATAACAGTGTAAATATTGTAAACTTAACATTTCTTCATCTTAGTCTGATTATCTTTTATGTATTGGGATAACTTATGTATTGGGCCTACGAATGTGAAAGACATCAACCATGATCTATTATGTTTACCAAAATATTTTTACAAGGAATCCGAAACCCTAAAGGATTCTTTTTATGTTTATCTTGGGAAAACTTGATTTACAAGAAATATGAAACCCTAAAGGTTTCTTTTCTCCTATAAATACAAAACGTTTTCAGAGTTGAAATCCATCCCAGAAGCGGCTACTATCCTTTCTTATTTTCACCATCTTCTCGCTTTGTTTTGCGCTTTTGAGTGTTTATTTCCCTTCCTTCCCAGTTGTTAAGTTCAAGAGTGGGTAGTTTGTATTGTGCTAATACAAGCTATATCGGGCAGTCTTATCCTGGACACATCTTCGCATGTTGGGTTTAGCATTGCTCTTCTCGACTATACTCGCAAACTAATATGTTAAGGACAACTTGTTGAACCTGTGATTCTTCCCTCGTAGTTGTCTGTGGTAGAGTTCTTTTCAATTCAGTTCTTTATATATGTTATTCTGAACATCTAACACTGTTGTTCATTGTTGCAAGATTCCAACACATACTTGTTTTCCAACGATGTCCATATTTCCTTTGGAGACTTGATTGGAGTAAAAAGGTCGTACAGTCGATCCGATAGTTTGTTTAGAATATGTCCCCTGCGTACAAGTTCATCTTCTTGTCGTTTTTTTCTGTCAGCAATTATCTTCTCGGTGTATTTATTACTTGGTTCTGGAAAAGGCTCCAGTTGTTGATCAAGAACACATTCTAAATTCAAAACAGCAAGGAGGAACAGGATTTTATCCTTCCAACGAGCGAAGTTTGTTCCGACTAATTTTTCTAACTTAGAGACATCTTGTAATAACAGTGTAAACATTGTAAACTTAACATTTCTTCATCTTAGTCTGATTATCTTTTATGTATTGGGATAACTTATGTATTGGGCCTACGAATGAGAAATACATCAACCATGATCTATTATTTTTACCACAATATTTTTACAAGAAATCCGAAACCCTAAAGGATTCTTTTTATGTTTATCTTGGGAAAACTTGATTTACAAGAAATCTGAAACCCTAGAGGTTTCTTTTCTCCTATAAATACAAAACGTTTTCAGAATTGAAATCCATCCCAGAAGCGGCTACTATCATGTCTTCTTTTCACCATCTTCTCGCTTTATTTTGCGCTTTTGAGTGTTTATTTCCCTTCCTTCCCTGTTGTTAAGTTCAAGAGTGGGTAGTTTGTATTGTCCTAATACAAGCTATATCGGGCAGTCTTATCCTGGACACATCTTCGCATGTTGGGTTTAGCATTGCTCTTCTCGAGTATACCCGCGAACTAATATGTTAAGGACAACTTGTTGAACCTATGATTCTTCCCTCGTAGTTGTCCGTGGTAGAGTTCTTTTCAATTCAGTTCTTTATATATATTATTCGGATACATCTAACAATGTTTTTCATTGTTGCAAGATTCCAACACATACTTTTTTTCCAACGATGTCCATATTTCCTTTGGAGACTTGATTGGAGTAAAAAGGTCGTACAATCGATCCGATAGTTTGTTTAGAATATGTCCCCTGCGTACAAG